>JAODAC010007458.1:12833-23061 GCA_027575185.1 Mimaenictus wilsoni
GCTCGCATGCAACAATATTCAGTATTGGCGTTTATAATCAAGTTATGTGACTTTAACTTTAACCCTATTTTAAGGGATGAAGCAGGACGAGGTAGACTATGAAACCAATTTAGGCTTATTCTCTGTTTTATCGACTATCTAGTGGTACGAAATTTATAGCCAATCCGTATTGTGCACAACTTCTTTTTTCGACCTTTTCTGTGATAATTTTGTCACAAAGCAATTATTCAATTTTTGTTTTTTTTTTGTATGCAATATATGACACTGTGTAACGATGCAACATGACAAAATTATCACAAAAAGGTCGAAAAAGGAGGCTTTGCACAATACAGATGTCTATAAATTTGGTACCACTAGTTAGTAGATAAAACAAATAATAAGTCTAAATTTGTTTCATAGTTTACCTCCTCCTGCTTCATCCTTAAAATAGGGTTAAAATTAAAGTCACATAACTTGATTATAAACGCCAATACTGAAAATTGTGGCATGCGAGCACATGCATTATTAAATAGTCTATCTCGCAATATATACATTAATTGTATAATTATAACAAATATATTAAAAAACCAAATCAAATGGCGTTAACATTAAATTAACGTCGCTCTGTCAGTAATAGGTTTTGGCAGTTCGAACACAGCTGGGCAGCCACTATGCAACGGCTAGGATGATCCAGCGGACACACTTCACTTCCGATTCTTGATTCATCGAAATCTCTAAAGAAATCGCCAAGAATTCACTTATAATTTAATTGACATTTTAAACGGTTTCTTGTGTACATAAACTTCGGGTTGAAACTCATCATCCGGCATCAATACCGGCAAGTATTTTACATCTACCCAAAGAAACATAACTATATGAATGGAAAAAAAACGCAATCGTTTGTTTATATTCAAAGATGCACTTGCCTATGGGAGAATGCAATTGTTAGGTCAAAAACATATTAACCGCAATTGTTAGAAACGAATAAAACCAGTCGCGCATAATTCGCAGAGAGGAAATGTGTAGAAATTGCATATGTCCAGCGCAACAAAACAACGCCAACGCTCAGCTCTACTCGCTCCGCGTACAAGCTGAATAATTTTGAGTGATAGTTTGACTCGTGCATTGCATTTTATTACCGTTTCCTCGAAGAGGAAAGCTTCCTAGAAGAGCGAGAGACCTCTTCTAGGAAGCTTTACCAGCTGCTCCAGCAAAGGAATGCTGGAATTTTCTATTCCCAAAGCAGCATGTTCCTTGTAATAGGGAATTAAATTATTACGCCCCCAGTGAACAACTACAATTCCCTGCTTTCCTGCAATCCTCCCGGGGGCAAACAATTAAATTCTGTGATAAAACTCAAGAACTGGAGAACGCAAGACTCGAGGGGACGATGCCTTATTGTATTCTTCACCTTTGTCTCATGTTTTTATTCTTTTAAGTTGAATAAAACGTTGAGGATTTTAGTGATTTTATGTTTTTATTTTTAGATCTTTATTTTTGGATCTTTAATGAACAATAAATTAAGCTAGAAATTGATTTTTCTTTATAAATCAAAAAATATCGTCTTTATCAAAGTCATAAAATTCCAAATTTCAAAAAGTGTATATATTTTAAGGCTATCAACTCTGAGGTTTTTCCGTCCTCTTTTTTACACATTACTTGAGTTTGTTTACAATTTGTGCGGTTGTGTGTGTTGAATGTTGAACAATGTCGAATGTTGTAGTGTGTGTGGTGGATGAATTACTAATTATAATTCACCCCGTGGATTACTCACTCGGGGAAGCGAACCCCGTCCTCCTACGTAGTAAACCGAAGTGCTACCACTAAACTGACCTTGTTGGCTTCCAAACTATTTAATATATCTTCAGCTGTAATACTAACAATGTATTTTTTTAATAAAAACACATAATTTCGAATGTATCATAAGTTGCATAACATTCACTATTTTATTACGCAGGAGAAAATGTTGCCTACGATTTTTGTGAAAATTCCCAAAAAGTTTCATGTCAAAAACTACGGGCAAATGAGTAAAACGTTACCTAAAATAAATACTAATAGAAGAAATACAAATAGAGGAAATGTTTAAAGAACTCACAATATGAGGGAAGTTTATTAAAGTTGCCTACGATTTTAATGAAAAATGGTGTATAAGAAGTTGCATAGCATAAATACTTAAATTTAAGAAGAAAAAATTAAAAAGTTACCTACAAGTATATTGATGTATCAAAAGTTGCCTAACATAAATACAAAGTAACTTCAGATAGATGCAGACTGATAGTGTTAATTACCAAATTGAAAGGGAGTGAAATCATTCAAATTTGATCGAATCGATGCTCCCCTCCCTCAGTTCCCCATCCCTAACCATTTCACCAACGGAGGAAGGAGGAATATCAGTCATCCATCCCTTCAGGCCACAGGAGGGAACTTAACGACAGTGCTAGTGCTCGTTAGCCATCCCAAAACGCACTTTGGGTTTTGCGAGTATATACTGAACAGGCTGAAGAGGGTGTTACGGAGGAAGAGACCGCTTTTTGAGGAGGTGGGGGACGGCTGAGAGTATTGGCGGCGAATGTCGGAATTTGGGCTAAATTTACGTAATTCGATTTGCCCTATTATGTAACGAGACACGTTCCGTTCGCTCTGGTTGTGCACCGGGTGCTGCCACCCATCTTCTGATGAATTCGAAGGCGGCATTGTCGCTCGTACAACGAGGGGTGGCGGCGGCGGCGGCGAGGAATTAAATGGAATGCTTTCAATTCGTTGCGCACGATGCATTATTCCAAGGTGTAATTTTGTAATTATACCGGTTGTGCCATGGTTGTGCTGTGCTCTGCGGTGCGCTGCCGTTGTTCGGTGTTTTGATCAATATCGCGGGATATTTATTGAAGTAATCCATCAGACGAAGTTTATCAAACTTATCAATTGTTATTAATTGCGTTTCGAAACTCCATTTTATATTCGAACGGCAATCATTTTAAGTGAATTTTTCACGGGTACGATAAACTTCATTTTTTAGAAAGTGGTTCAGGCGTAATTTTAGGAAATTGATGCTTTTTGTCTCCTAAAAACTGTAATTTCTCTGGAAGAATACAATGAGTACATGAAATATATATTCGCTTCTCTGTTATAACCAAGAAAAACTCATTCTTATTAAGATAGAATCAGGAATATGTCTACATTTTGAGTCCGTAGAAGCTGACGTTATTAGTCTCAACTTCAACAATATATAACATGATTTCTAAACAAGTTATAGAAAAAAACTATGTAATTGATTGTAGTAAATTTCATACTTAATCGATTGTTATATGTTTTGGGTATACAGAAAGAAGGCAAATATAAATAAAACTTAAATCTTTAGGAGAATTCATTTCAACTCATTTCTCTAACAGCGAAATATACCGCTTTTATTACACTCAATTTTCATCAGTTATAATATCGCTCTTATGTAATTAAATGAAAAACTATTCAGTGTGTTGGTAGTAAATTTTAGTAGAAATCGAATGGTATTTGATTTATAATTCTATGATTACGGGAAATATGGGTAAAACTAAAAATTTTAAATGTAGACATTTACGGAGAACTAATTTTTTCTCGTTAGATTTCTCAATGACTACGCTATATTTATGCATAATTGAATATATCAAATAAAACTACATTTAATGAAGAATCAATGGCTGCATCATTGAGAATTCTACGGTTTGTACATTAGGAATTATTTGGGAACAAAGTTAGATTTTCAATTTTAGTTCCAACATTTCGCCGCTACGTCGTACTGCCTGATATGGTATTCTTAAAATAACTTTTTAAAAACCTCTTATAACAACCAGTAGTCTGGCATAACAAGTAAAACTTTCCATGAAAAATAAATGTACTAAACATAATATTCAACATGTTTTGATCTAACATTACTTGTTTAACATTACCTCACTAGTGCCTTCAGATATCCTCCGAAAATTTCCTTTCCATTATTCCCAAATCCACACAGTCATTCATACAAGAGTTGGGAGAGATATTAGAGATGTTAGAAGAAATCATTTTCTGTGTATGTACTTCGTACACGACTTCTCTGCGAACATATCTCTTTGAAAACACGCGTGCATGTCGCCCTGAAGTAATCCAGATATATTTATATAAAGGAAAACGCAATAAACGGAGCCCAGAGTGGTCGTATTTATGTTTGCTTTACAATCCGATTAAAATCATTTATCCGGAAGGGACGATGCATTAGCAGATGAAACAAACAAGTGCACTGATGACGCCCCGAAAAGGAACAAACATCGCTCTTTCCATCAGCAGCACGACAAAGAAAGAAAAGCAATTGGTATGTTTCAGCACAAAAGCGAGGAGATAAATACAAAAAAAAAACCTTAGGACTGACGAGAGGAAAAACAGGAACAAGCTGAAGAAAAAATATGAAAAGAAATCAGAGTATCTTAGTCGTAATAAAGATGTAGGATGTGTGCGAAGCCTCACAGCATTCAGGAAATGTCCAGAACGAGCGTAAACATCAACAGATAATATTTAATTAGGTTTTCGTTTTTTCGAAAAGAGCAGAGAGCAGTGGAAATGTACGCGTACAAATATTGTGTTTTCAGGTGGAGGATAAAACAACAGGCAATCAATAGAATTGTTGGTTTTTATCAACGTAAATAAAATAGAAATGTTTTTGCAGAGATGCTTTTTTAAAAAGCTTTCTTTTATACGTTATATTGTTATATTGGATTTTTGGTAAATTAGTCTGAAGTTTGAATTATATATTTGAGAGAAAGTACTTGGAAAGTACTTGAAGCCCCGGTCGGGGGCTTCAAATTTTCTCTTTCCCTGTTAAATTTCAATTTCAATTAATTAATTTCTTGGTAGAAATATTCATTAATTGTTCTAAATGATTACATGTTCTTCTTTGATATGTCAATGCTAGATAGTCTGGGGTCGTTCAAACAAGACTGTATGATAGTAGTTGGATGAATGAGTTAGGAAAAATCATTACTAAGTACTTTCTCTCAAATATATAAGCTTTCTTTTCTTTCTATTCTAAAAAGCTTCTTAGATATTATGTATTATTCGTAAAAATATTTTTTAAATGTTTAAAAGCAAAATTGTTATTTATGGAGTGATCTTCTGCTTTCTTTAAGCCTGGAAGAGAGGACTCACTAAAATTCCAACCCAAAAACCTTCATTAGTATTCAAAGAGTCACCTGTTCTGCATTAAGTACACGTGCGTAATTCCGGGAAGGACGTTTATGTAATAAATATACAAGGTTTTACCGTCCCTTGGGTCGACGACGTCATTTTCAGGTTAATGTTAGTCGTACGAACACATCTACGAAAATTGGTAACCAGGAGGAGGTTGATAAAGTTGATTAAAGGTGGTCTGACTCATACTTTTAGGAAGTTCGAAAATATAATCTCTTTTCTTAGGGATATAGATAGTGCTAACGTAGGCAACCTTTTTCACGGTTCTGACAATTGGTCAGGAGTCATATATTAATGTAGGCAATCCACTTCACACATATAGGTATATTTGAGTGTTATATGTATTAGGCGTAATACTATCGATTTACTAATTGTAAGTCAAAGATTAGTAGATAATTAAATAGCATTTTTCAATGTAATGTATTGAAATTATAAGAATTTAATATAGTCCACTTAATATACATAGAATGACGTGAATATTGTATATTTGAGACGTCCTATTGCTATTTTTATGCTCTAATAAATACGTTTATTGAAATAAACATCTAGATATCATTGAGTAAAGTTGATTATATTAGCTTCTTCCATTCTATATATCTATGTGGACTATCATACATTAATAGTTTGGGTAGAGAGTCCTCAAATATACTTCCTAATGGTGATTTCGGTGATTTCATTGAGGTAGTCAGTAGACATTACAGTCAACCAGCTGTACGTACGACGCGTACGCCTGGTTGAATATAGTGTGTAGGGTAGTATTCAACGAGTGTAAGTAGGATGGTGTGTATTCCAGGCGTGACAGTAGGTAGACTTAAGGGTAATTTATGTTGACAATAGCGCACAATGTGCTATTTAAATGAAAATATATGTGGAAATGTGGGGAAACTATGCATAGATTTTCCAAGACGGCAGCAGGCAGAGATTCCTTCGAGTTCTGACTTTCAGCGCCGAGAATTTTGCCCGTGAGGGGAAACGTGCGAATAGAGCGCGCGACAGGAACAGCGGGCACAGCAGGAAACGACAACTGCTGAGCAGAGAGCACCACGGCTGTACTCGCCTGTAGTGCATTGAAACTAAACGCGAATCAGTGAATTTAAAACCGCGTCACATCTGCATACACCCACCATCCATATCCACCAAGCACATCCAGCTTAATTTCCAAACCTTGTTATCATCGCACTTCAACCAAGTGATTTTCCTTGTATGACGCGTGGAATTCATTTAGATATTTTACTACACAGTCACAGCGCACAACCACAACGTGAGCGGAATGTGGAATATTCGTCATCGTGCGCCGTAAAATATTTGATTTTTTGCACTCGGTTTACTCTCATTTTGGCAGAGTTGCGGAAAGCCGAGTCATAACATCGCGAATTTTATTTTACGCCATACTCACACCTGCTCCGTAGCCGACGTTTTGCAAAACTTGCTTCTGATAGAAAAAGAGAGTGTGTTATTGAGTGAAAAAATGAGACAGAGGAAAAGTCACGGAGCGAAAGAAAGAGAGAGAGAGAGAGAGAGAGCATGAGAGAGTGAGAAAAAGAAGTTCGCAAACTACTTATGCCATGATGAAAAATGAAAATTGTTTCAAGCAGGATATAAAATCTTTCGAGTATTTCTTCGCCGTGTGCAGAATTTAAGAGTAAAGTTCGACTCCATTAGCAAACACCCCATTTATCTTATTATTTCTAACCAGCGACCACTAGAAATAGTAAAGTTGCAAATTTCTAGAAAACTTTCTGAAAGGTAGATCTGTTATGATATTATGATATCCAGTTTAATTATAGAAAAGTAAAAAAAAACATACAAGCAAAGTAGGCAAAGATAGGCAACCAAATAATGTTAATATAGGTTCTTGCGAACAACCTGCCTGCTGACAACATCATCAACCATAGACGAAAACGCCAAAGGTCTTTTTAATTTAGCAAGACTCGAAATACCTGCTCGTTGATAATGATGATTGCTCTGCGGAGAGATGTTTATACCACGAAGTATGACTTGTTGCCATCTTTATTTTCACACATTAACAATAACTTCGGCTGGGGTCGTCCACAACCCTACAACACTTTCCCCCATAATCTTCCACCTCACGAACCTACCCTGGATCAATCCGAGCACACTCCGCCTACCACTCGCTCTCACTCACCTCACACAGGGTATGCCCAGAAAGTCGTACCAACTTCTCTTACAAAACTAGGACTTCTGGCTCGCACATTTTGGGGCCAACGAGGCTCGTGTCAGAGAGTCCCCGGTCGGCAGGGGATCCATTGACGGACGAAACGCAGCCTCTCACGTGCTCAAACAAAGCCTAATAGTCTTGACTGCACTTTCTTACATCATTCTTCCAAGGCCCAAATGTACGCGCCATAAATCCACAGTTATCTGCCAAGTGCCTCCAATATTGATAAACATTTTCGAAATTATCGAGACCCTAATAAATCAGCACTTGGCATCGTAAAACATAAAAGCCAAAATATTCTTATTTTCCTAGAAAGGCCAACGGTTCCCAACATAGGTTGTGGAATACACAGAATTTTTGAGTCTACCCCGAAACCCCGAAACTTTATTGCCACTCTTGACTTTTCTTGACCTTCATAGTTAAGTTAATAGTTTACAACACCGAAACAATAATTTATGCAGTTGCAGTTATGTTAATGTGTTGTTGTATAACACATTAATATATTTTCCAAGATATGTACATTTCTAATTTCTATCTAGATAATCTTCTAGGCGACTTGATTCTGTGGAAATATGCAGGCGTGATATTCGATGCGAGAGCGACACGGCTGGGCAATATCTTGTACCTGGCATATCTTTCTTAGGGATTGGCACATCACCTATCTTCCTTTTATACATAAGATATGTCAAAGAATGCCACGGGCTAGCGATGCGCTAACGTGACAAGCTCAGCTCGGACGAAGGGACGAACTGTCCAATGCCGGCTGGTTGAGAAAGTGAGAGCGACGGACAGTCTCTCTCATTTAATACCGCGGTCAGTTTCTGAAAACATGCAGTCCCCTTTATTGCACACTTGAATCTCCGAAATGTTTGGACGTGTGATTATGGGATTTATGACTTAAATCACTTTCGGGGATATTACCTGCTACCAGAATTTTTGCAGCCGTTAAAATGTGGCGTTACGAAGTATGACAGGAAATTAATATTATTTCAGCGGATGGTTACTGGAATTGTGTGGTTGTTGGGATCGCCTTACGACGTACCTGGCAAATTGATAAATTCGGATTAGTATGTAATGTATGCAAGGCAATGTGTGAGTAAGAGGTTGGAAGCACCGACCAAATATTTTTAAGAATGAAAATCAGTTGTTAGAGTTCGAAGCGTATAGTCTTTTTTACATCACTCAATTCAAGTTTACGATCACTTGCGAACAAGTAGTCCGAGGCTGTTTCTTCACCCTATGTCTGTCCACGGGTAACCGTATTCATTTGCGATGAAACAAGACCTCACCGCGTGCAATTTTCCGGTCCTGAACATAGGCTATTAGGTTGCCTATTATTAAATAACAAGTATGTTTCCTAGTGTTTTCATTGAAGTAGTCAATGAATATTATAGTCAACCAGTCAACCAGAGAGTGGTAGCGTTAAAGCTCCTGTTGAAAAGGAGACAACTGCTCAGGAAAGCGATAGACTGGAAAGAAGAAGGTCGTAACCGTACAGCCTGATGTCAAGTAGAAGTGTATTTTAGTATACATATTTTTTTTCTCAAAGTTGGTATTGTTATTGTTATCATTTAAGTGAATAATTAAGTTTAATGATTAATATGTTATGTTATGTTGATATTTTAAAGTGTAATATTTAATTGTACAAGGAAGTATCAGATAAGAGGTATTGCCAATAAAGGTTTCCTAATTATTATTAGTCAACCAGTCATACGTTCTGAAAGTGTGTAGAGTTGCTAGATAAACTTAGGAAAAGATTAAATTCTAGGTTATGCAACAATTTAAAATGTAAGTAAATAACTAAAAACTATTCATACAAAATCCCCATCGTATATTCTCACTACACATGTATATTGTCATTACCTAGAGCTTCAATATTAAAAAGGAATATACATCTCGCTATATATCAACGAGGATATCAGACTATAAAGCCGTTGATTGATATTACCGTGGGGTTGTGGAGATAGTTGATTGGAAATTGCGAATGTACGCGGAAAGGTGTATATCGGAAATCCCCACGGCCAATCACGTCGACGTCAATTTATTCAAAACGACACTCCGCCGTCGACGTCGTCGTCGTCGTCGATACAGCCACATCCGGGCGACCTGCACCCCGCGCCGTGCGCCATGCGCACCTCTTCCGCTTCGAGTGCCTTGCATTGAAAGCGAAACGCAGGAGGAGCATCATCATAACACATTTAATAACGTGAACAATGCTATGACATGATACCGCCGCAATTCAGCGATACGTTAATTAGCTTCCTCCCGCGCACATCCGCGCGTCCGCCTAACGACCCGTCGTTTTGTTTGAAAGCTACTTGCTGCTGGCAGCGAGATCGCGTCGTCGTGATAGCATCCTGATATTACAGTCGACCGTGAGCCACGCGTTGAGGGGTGGCAGGCGGTGGGGGTCGACGCTGATAGCGTGTAGGGGTAATACAATTGTTCCAAGCGATAACAGGCTGGAGCAAAGCGAAATTGCACTGTCGGGATGATTACACTCACGTTTTTTTTCGGGTACGTGTTTTTATTGGATACTAAAAAATAGAGTATAATCCTGTCTATTCGCTTGTCATAAAGTTTTACTGTTACATAATTCCATCCAAAAATGATAGAACTTAACATAACCTAGACCTAACCTAGTCTAGATTGATCACTCCAAATCTAATTTAACCTAACGTAAACTAGCCTAATGTAATCTACTCTAGTTTAACCTAACCTAATTTAACATAATCTAGCCTATCGAAATCTAACTTAACCTAATATCAACATCGCCTAACCTAACTCACACTTAACCTATCCAAACCTAACCTAACCTTAGTCTCACCTAACCAAACGTAACCTAACCTAACGTAACCTAACCTAACGTAACCTAAC
>JAODAC010007469.1:0-12821 GCA_027575185.1 Mimaenictus wilsoni
TTTAAACATAGGCTGCAGTTTCGCATTTTGATTATTGTTAGTAATTTAACGTTACAGAATTAAATTTAATATATCCTGATGCGATGAAACTATATTCTATTAAATGAATATAAAATTGGAGAGTAAATTCAATTGTACTGCATCTTCTTATCTCCTCACTCGACTCACAATGGCATCCTTCTATGATTTATTCAGTGTGTAACTTTATTACCATCAAGTACTGTTGAATGTATACAATTTTTAATGTTCCTACCCAGAGCAAAATGGAAAATAATAAAAGTGCAACAACCAAGATTAGTTTATTCGATGGTGTTTGCTTCATTTTAAACACAATATTCGGCATTGGCATTTTTATCACACCCGCAGGAATTTTGAGATATTGTGGTTCCGTAGAATTATCAATGTTTGTGTGGATTACAAGTGGATTTATCGCAACATTGGGTGCTGCTTGTTATTCAGAACTTGGTAACCTTTGAATTTTCCTAACCTCATTTAATTTAACCTTTATTTCTAACCCAGACGTTTATCCTACAATTTTTTTGATATTTTCAGGAACTATGATACCAAAGTCAGGTGGTGATTACGCGTACGTCCACGAAGCATTTGGACCACTCCCCGCCTTTCTATATCTCTGGGTGGCCCTTTTTGTCCTGGTACCCACCGGAAATGCGATTACGGCAATTACCTTCGCCCAATACATTCTCCAACCTTTGTGGCCAACCTGTGACCCACCCTATGAAGCCGTGAGGCTTATAGCCGCATTTACCGTGTGCCTTCTCACCGTTATTAATTGCTACAATGTAAAATGGGTGACACGAGTTCAGGACAGTTTTACCGCGACGAAAATCTTCGCGCTTGGTATTATTGTAGTTGCCGGATTTTGGTATCTTTTCACTGGTCACACAGAACACTTCCAAGATCCGATGGCTGAGACAAATACAAAGCCGGGATCTATTGCTCTAGCGTTTTACTCGGGATTATTCAGTTATTCAGGTTGGAATTATTTGAATTATGTTACTGAGGAATTGAAAGATCCGTACAGGTTTGTATCATTTAGATTTTTATTAGATGGATTTGTTTTAAATGATTAATTTTATTTATTTCTAGGAACTTACCACGAGCCATTTGCATATCCATGCCTATTGTTACGATCACTTATGTGGTGACAAACGTTGCCTATTTCGTCGTTCTCAGCCGTGAAGATCTCCTTGCTTCCAACGCGGTTGCTGTCACGTTTGGAGATAAAATGCTTGGTGGTTTCAGCTTCGTCATTCCGATTTTCGTTGCTTGCTCGACATTCGGCAGTTTAAACGGAGCAATTTTTGCGTCAAGTCGACTTTTCTTCGTTGGTGCACGTCAAGGACATCTTCCACGTGCTATTGCACTTATTGATGTGAAACGATTTACACCAGTACCATCTTTAGTTTTCATGGTACGAAGACCCATACGAAGACTTAATATCTTAGTCCATTAACCGGCAATTATGGTTTACATTTGTATGAACAAGACTTCAGAATAGGTTTAGTCATATTCCGTGTTCAATGACTCCGGGAAAGAAGTGTTTAAATTATGGCAATTGTCTGAGTGACAATTTTCTTTGGTTAGGTTAGGTTTGGAGTCAAAGTAATCAATGCTATGAGTTATCCTCTTGGTTGGACCTCTCCTGTACGACGAGAATTAAAATACCACGTTGCAAACAGATGAGAGCCCTTCGTTTATAATCGTTATCTGATTTCGCTGTTGAGGCACACAGAGTCAGAGAGAGGCAGACAGAGTACATATCTGCTGCCCTAGAGCCGATAACTGAAGATGTTTATGTTCTCCTCAATTATCTTCCCTTTGTTTCCTAATCTTTTTTGTCCCACCTTAGCCTTCTTAAATTTCTTATACCCCCTGAAAAATTCGTATTATTCTTTCCGGAGGTCCTTGAAGAGTTATAAGACTAGGCATTCAATTGCCCCTAGACTTGGTCGATGTAATAAGTCGACGGTGTAAACTGTTTTTTTTATTCTCACAGGTTTTTTTCCAAGTGAAACTGATCTCCCCCTTTCTTTAAACTCAAATATGAAGTGATCAGGGACACTACCTTATAACTTCTAGTTAATAACATACAAGCTATTTTTCCATACTTACGTTTTCAATTTTGTTTCAGTGTTTAATTACTTTAGGTCTAACCATCATCGAAGATGTTTACGTCCTAATCAACTGTGTTTCCTTCGTGGAGGCTCTTTTCATCATGCTCAGCGTTGCTGGTCTTGTCTATCTTCGCTACAAGCAACCCAACCTCCATCGACCAATCAAAGTGAATCTTGCTCTTCCAATCTCATTCTTCATCATCTGCACGCTGTTGGTAACGTGTCCGTTCTTCGAAAATCCTATTGAAGTAACCATCGGCCTCATCTTCGTGCTGTGCGGTATTCCGGTTTACTATGTGACAATTGGTTGGACGAATAAACCGATGTGGATGCGTTCGGCGTTCAACAGCTTCAACGATGGTTGCGCAAAATTGTTCGTATGTATGCCAGAAGATGCACATATTGACTAAATATGTCTGCTTCGGAAGTCAAGAAGATAACGAAGAAAAAGTTTACACTCTTTTAATTAGTATTATTCGTCTCGAATTTGAAACATTGTATATCAATCAAAATATGATTGTCTCTGCAGCCATTAAGAGGTTATATTTAGGTTATATTTCCATTCTCATTAATGAGTATGATTAAGAAGTATTACTTTGTTATGTTATTTATTGAGTTAACATCTCACCCACAAAACCAGGTATTGCGTTATTAGGTTCTCTTTTGTTTGAGTTTTTAGGGGTGGATGTTTACAATTATGTGGGAATTTGTTATCCATAGATGTCAATTCAAGTGATAATTGATCAATTTAATCAATGAACACGAATAACATGATGTGATTGCTACAATTTTTGATATTCTTTTAAGTATCGCACAAGTTAGAGGTAATACAAGTTTTGTTGCTGGACCAAAGACATATTTTGTCTCAGGGTTTGTAATAAAAGTTTTATATAAATATTGCTTTGTTTATTCGTTCAGTTGGTAGAGAAATCCTAAAAGCGTTTAAGTCTTTCCAAATATTCCGAATTACAAAATTCAATAGTTTCCCTTACCTGTCAGATACCTCGATTTTATTGAGACAGACCCGTTAACACTTTGACTCTGGGTATTTTTAAAATGTGTTTTGGAATGAAACAAAATAGTTCTTTTTTCCATTTATAAAAATCATTTTTCAATTTAAAAAACTGGGAAGGCACAATTTGGGAAATAACTCTTTCTGGGAAAAGTAATAAAGACAATAAACTGGCCTAAATTACTCTTTAGATCTTAGAGCCATGGTAAAAGACTCCTTATGGCAAATTGCTCGGGGGAATCTACCCAGACTCCAAGATATACTAATACGGAAAAACAAAATGCCACCTATTTCAATACAAAAATTGATACCGACATATTCTGAAATTTTATCATTCTATTCTCAGTAGAGAAGGGGTCTAATAGAAAACGGTGAGAACTTTAGCCACCAAACTCGTTGAACAGCAAAAATTCAATTAGATGGAACAATCACACAACAGGTTATTGCTTTATTCGATATTGACAATTGCTTGTTTGAACACAACAATATTTCATAATAAGCATTATAAATGCCAGAATATTCAAAACTGCAGCCAACTGGTCGCAGTGATGGCGAATATTTTTGGAAGTCGTTGCTAAAATTTTCATTATATTTCTTGTACTAGTAGCTCTTCGGTTAAAGATGCCACGATCTCCCCGTAAAATTTTCTGGGATCTCTCCCAAAACAAGCGAGGGCCAGTCTAAAACTTCCACTGTAATTCAGTAATTGACAGACTTTCACTGATCTTTATATGCGATAAAAGTCCTGCTAGGACGAAAGACCTCCACTAAAAAACTCCATGGAAATGCCAGTGTTATGGAAGATAAATTACAAAATTCAAGCAGATAAAGTACGCAGCACAGAACTCATTACTCAGTCCATGGAAATGCCAGTGTTATGGAGGATAAATTACAAAATTCAAGCAGATAAAGTACCCAGCACAGAACTCATTACATTTACAGTATTGATAACTGCAGGATCATACGTAGGGCTACTAAGAAGAAAGCGGAGCATCTCATCAGCTAGACAAGGAAGCGATGAAACAACGACAATACAGATAAACATATCGGCCAATGGATAAATAGGCAATTGAATCTTAACAGGAAGAAGGAGAGGAAAATTGGTAGCAGCATGTGTTACGTTATTAGTTGTTCTTGCGTGTGTTATTTTAGACACATACACATAATTAATAGCTAATTAAATAAAACAGCAAAAAGCGGAGAATTGTATAATTTGTATTATTTATTATATCAATTTTTTTTCAAGTGTATTTGTTTGTTTCTTAAGTTTACTATTAAACATTTAATTGAGCTTTAGTTTTGTTTAACACATTATTGAGAATTATAATGAGTATGACAAAACTTCATAATGCGTTTGATTCCATCTTCGAAAATATCTCTCTTGCCATCCAATGCAATCCTAATAAATCCTTCCATTCCAAATACCTGTAAATAAATTTTACATTAAATTGCAGTATTACTTTGGTTAAGATAATGTTTCACCTCTCCAGGAAGAGTCATTACTCCTTCTTCTTCACAAAGTTTCAAAGAAAATTCTTCAGTGTTGCCAATTTCTCGATAATAACTCAAATCAATTTTCATAAATGCATAAATACTTTTTCCTGGCTTTAAACTCAAACCATTCTTATTTAAAATAGCATGCATTAGATAATTCAGATTTGTTTCAACTTCTTGCATGTATGTTGCGCGGAATTCCATATTTCCGTTAACAATATTACAAATAGCTCCTTGAATAAATGTGTTGCAGCCAATAATTCGTTGACTAAGGCTTACTACAGCTTTGCGTACGTCTTCAAATGCATCAATAGGATCATGGATCAAGATCCAACCTACTCGCCAACCAGGTACCATGAAACTCCTTCCAATCCCACCACAAACCAGCATTGGTACTTTCGCACTCATCATATAATTCACATCAATGGCGGATATAAATTGACCACCTGGTAGTATACAATCCCTGTAAACCTCGTCAACAATCACAGGCAATCGATGGCGATGAGCCAAATCCAAAATATCCCTGATGTGATTTTCATTGTAAATTGCCCCAGTTGGATTATGTGGATTGTTAATTAGGAGAGCAGCTGTCTTACTAGTGATTTTCTGGCCCAGGTCAAGTAAATTGATTTCCCAGTTAGCGCCCAAACGGTACTCAACTGTGTTCACTCCTAGACCATTAGCTAAAAGTTTGTAGATAGGATTGCAAGCTTTGGGGACCAAAATATTTTGTCCCCGATCAGCTAGAGCTGTAATGGCAATATCCAGACAAGATGTTGATCCACTAGATAGAATCACATCCTTGGGTTCTAGATTGGGAAGGTTTAAATAAGATAAAATTGCTTGCCGGGTTTCTTCATAGCCCACTGAAGGAGCGTATCCGTTATAACGTCCCTCATTTATGGATTGTATTATACATTCCGAAATTTCTTCAGTTGCACTACATAAATTTCCTGAAATTTACTCTTTATTAAAGGTCATAACTTGCTTGGGGCCCTGGCGTGTATATCTAAGAGTACACATTTTTTATGCTTACCACTTGTGAAATCAATTATTTCCTTAGGCATCATTTTACAGGATTTGCACTGAATTTCTTTAATCTTTGTCAGGAATGTCTGAATGGGATTGACACTTTTTATGGCCATCATGGATGCACTAATTTTCCATTCGCCAGCCATATTTAGTACTAATTTACTTCTTGTACCGACTATAAAGACGAAGCTTATCTGCACTAGTTGAAAAACAAATGAAGCACGTTACTAAGGTAAGCTAAGGTAAACAAGCTTCCATCTTCCACTCAATCGCAACAAAGTGGGAAAAATGAATTGATTAGAATATTTGAGGACCGGATTTGCTGGGCTGTTGTTGCTCTTTCGTCCAGTTGTCGAGTTGCTGGGCAAAATATTAATATTCATTACCCACTGTCGTCACAACTTGTCTTCGTAAAGTTGTTTATCGCATTCACAATTTTTATCGTTATACAATATGTAGTCATGAATGGTACGAAAACAAGTTCGCATGATTTCGATTTTACGGACAATTTTTGCATATTAATTAATTCTATGTATTTATCCAGGGATAGTGATGGCTAAATACTCGGAAATAACCTATTTTATAGCCTCCTTTAAATGTCATATATGTGACCATAACCACGTTGTATAGGTAAAAACGCACAAGTTACAAAACTTAATTCTTCTCAAACTTACCAATACTAGTTTAGTATAAATTCAATAAATTCAGTAAGTTCAGTAGAATCAGTATGCAGATTTGTAATTTGTCATCTCAGGGCACGTCGTTGTTGGTAACCTTGAAATGGGAATGTTATCAAAACGATGAGGAAAGTTTCTTTTGCATTCCATTCGATTTATAATTAACAGAAAACATGCAAACTAGTAATCTTGACATTGAACTGATAATCTATTCAAAGTGCGCTTACTCTTGGCCATATGTTAGTACTGATAATATGTAAATATTCCACTAGACATGTTTATAAAATCTACTTGTACTTGAAATGCTTGGATTGCGAATAATAATCACTTATTGTGTTAATGTCACAGAGCAATGTGTCCCAAGGTGCGACGCACGCCCCATTTGATCGGAGTCCCCTATGCAAACGGGCTTATGGGCATAGTCGGCGGCTTGCCCCTTGAACACAAAATATCTTGGCACGGGTGGCATATGAATATTTCTAAGTGGAGCATGCTACAATAAAGGTTACAAAGCACTGGTTGAGAAGGTTGTTTCAAAACAAACAAGTTTAATTGACTATAATATATTAACTTTGTATAAGTAGTACATGAATACGGTGTTTGTTTATATGCTAGTTTGTAATTTGTAATATACATTTCACTAAAACTGAAATAATTGTCAAACTGCAAGTTTATGTTATGTTTGAGTCCCTTTGGCGTAGATTATATATTTAAGTCTAAACTGTGGTACTCTGCTTTACTCCGGATCAGTGTAGTATTTGTTGCAGAAGTTTGCAATTCTGGCACAAGCTTCTTCCATCAAGTCACTGGGTATCGTCAGAATGATTCTCATAAAACCAGCAATTCCAAATGCCTGCAACATTAATTTTTATATTTCCTTTATTGAATGATATATTTGTTTAGTTTACCTCTCCTGGAAGGCAGAAGACCGATTCCTCCTCCATGAGTCGTGAAACAAACTCCAGTCCGTTCCGGAACTGAGGAAACGCGTCGTTTTCAATTTCTACCATCATATACATTGCGCCTTGCGGCATATAAGCCTTCAGACCTTTAATGGCATCAATTCCTTCGAATGCTACTTTTGCTGTCTCCATCAAGGTATTAATCAAATCCTCATGGAAGCTTTCAGGGACAGTCTTTAAAATTTGCCCAAGCGCACCTTGAACCAGTGTATTGGCACCCAGAATCCTCTGGCTAAGATTAGATAACCCTAAACGGATTTCATTAAAAGCCTTAATAGGATCATGTACAATAATCCACCCCGTCCTCCATCCAGGGCACAAAAATCTCTTTGTTAACCCACTGCAGATCAAAACTGGAACATCTTTACTAAGAGAAGCCAGTGAGACGAATTTATTCCCAGGGAACGTAAGCTGCTCATAAATTTCATCAGCAATTATAGGAACGCGATGTTTCTTGGCAATTTTGAGAATATTCCTAAGATGCTCTGCGCTGTATACAGACCCACAAGGGTTTGAAGGGTTATTCACCACAATAGCGGCTGTATTATAATCAATTTTCTTTTCGAGGTCCTGCAGGTTTACCTCCCAACCCTTATCAGGAGAGAGACTATAATACCGAACCTCAACTCCAATATTCTCGGCTAGGGTGCGATAGATCGGGAAACCTGGTTTGGGGATGATGATATTTTGCTTTTTGGTAGCATCAGCCAAAACGGAAATGCATATATCTAAAGAGGATGAACAACCGGAGCAGAGGATTACATCTCTAGGCTTGACTTGTACCCCATCGTGGCTGGAATACTCAGCGACAGCTTCACGTGCCTCATCGTACCCCACTGAAGGTGCGTACCCATTGTTGGTACCGGCGAGCGTGGAGTCGACCAACGCTTCAATGGCTTGCTTCGCCGGAGCGAGGTTGCCGTACACAGTTGGATCACCTGCAAGCCAAAAATCTATGCTTAACTGTTTATCACTAATATTAATTAATTCTATTTTGTTGAAA
Source organism: Mimaenictus wilsoni (assembly GCA_027575185.1). Taxonomy (NCBI): domain Eukaryota; kingdom Metazoa; phylum Arthropoda; class Insecta; order Coleoptera; family Staphylinidae; genus Mimaenictus; species Mimaenictus wilsoni. Next base: position 8,316 of record JAODAC010007469.1, read on the forward strand.
TGGTGTGATCGCCGCGCGTGTTTCTGATTCGTCAAAGCAATGGTCGTGGCATGGGCAAACCCGTCTTGCAAAACATTCTGCGCATTTCTTCTCGCTCATTGGATTTATGGTAATCAGTTCAGATAGATAGTTAGTAGCATGCATCTCATTTTAAAACTTGTCATATTTGCATATTAGTTTATTACCTTTCTGGTATTGAAAGCGCACATGGAAACAAGTGATAATAATTTGAAGATTATTTACATACAAAAAAAGTAGTATGTACACATTTCCACAAAAATATATTCATTGCTTTCAAAAATATTAATTGACATGACTTACTATTGAAGTATCTTTCACAGAAATGCACAGAAAAGTGATCTATTTTTAACTGTTAACTCTTTCTTACACTAAATATACATATTAGGATACGTTTCCCTAAACAAAATCATTCGCTAATTTTCCAAAGCTGTTTTTTGCCGATTTAAACTGCTAGTGTAGGTAGTATGAATTTATATTTGTTTAAAATATTCGAGGGCATGATTTCGCGTACACGGATAGCTGACATTTTCCAAATTTTAGGGAGATTCCAAAATTGATTCCGGCAAACTAAAACCTTGAGTTTGATAACGTTGCAAATTTTTAAACTTTGTATAATATAAAACACCTAAAATTGCTTTTCACGACTATTCATGAAAATAAAGTCATTTATTGAGTATTATTAATAACAATTTAAGGAGTAAGCAACACACTACAAAATTGCGCCACAAAGCCTTGTGTAATGTAGATTCAAGAATTAATGACCTGTCGTTATTATCAATGAATATTACCTATTATAACTTAACTTTATTAAAAAAGGGCTACTTACCAATAGATAGAGCGATAACTTTCTTGTTGGGATTCGGTTCGAGATGAAGATTATCCACAATTTCACGTATATAGTTGCGACAGTTCTTCGCAAACGTTGAAATTGGTACCTTCCAAGGTTCCTGAAGAAGATCCTGCGTATCCTGGTGCTCCTTCTGGCAGTAGAAATTACTGACGGTGTAGGCTTTTGGTGGATTGTCCAACATCTTCACCAGAAGGTTTTAAATGTTAGCCAGAAGAAATTTCAACTTTTATTTGTTTAAGCGATTTTATCAAAATTTAGTAATTCAGAGGAAATCAAAATTCTTGAGAGAAATCAATTATTTATCGAAATATTATTCAGAAAATAGTTAAATATTTCAATAAAACTAAAAATAATCAGTAAAAGTAAAACTATTTTTGGTTTGCCGTCTGCTGTTAGATTTGCTAAAAAGTGGCACACTTCTTCTGGCTGATAGACAAACTTATGTCTGCTGCTTGGATGACTATTATCGCCGCAGCGAGATATTGATATCGGAATTGAAGAAGTTTGGCAAGTGCGTGGCGGTTATGTAAACACTGAATATTGCTTTCCGCCTGCTGGTCGGATTTATACCTTTTTTCGGGGAGCAATCACGGGCGCGCTCCTAGCGCTACACCGGCGCTACAGGTGTAATAAATGCTGTTGCTACCGATGACGTTGGATGCGTGATATCAGGGGCGGAATTAATTGCTCGCAAATAATTCCACCTTTATCATTTCGCATTTGATAACCCCGAAAATCCTTCCTTAATCCTCTCTCAAATCTTGTTTATGCGATTTTAAACAACGTTGCATTTTTATGATCTCTCAATATAATTCTCTTTATAACTTCAATTGTATGTTGTGATAAACAACATAATTAGTTAAATATTGTTTAACATTGGTAAATATTAAATACGGGCATGCAGACAATGATTTTGTTATTCTAGAGAACAAATCGCGAGAGGGGAGGATTTCAATTGCAATGTTTGTCAGCAGTTCGCAGCATCCAAGAATGGATATTTGCACTTTGGTACGTGTACTACGGCGTAGTTCTATAAAATGATTAAACAACATTCACACGTTTCTTCTGGCCCTCAGGGTACTAACTTCAAAACAAGAATATGATTAATAATGTAAAAGTAAACGAAAATAATACGTTCCACCTCTAGACCTTTGAACAACCCGGGTGATGTAAGATTAATTCAACATATCAAAAAGAAAATCCAGGACAACAATTTCATCATCACCAAAGCTGACAAAGGTAATTCAGTAGTTAGCCTCGATAAAGATGAATACCTCGACAAAATGATTCATCTTCTGGAGCAACTCCAAGCGGTAGAACTTCCCATCGATCCCACTAAGAGGTTTCAATTAATTGTTAGGTCATTCGTTAATAATTCAAAATTGTTCTCACCTCAGGAGAAGTTTAAATTAATCAATATGAACCCATCCGCCCCTATAATGTACGGAATGCCAAAAATTTATAAACATTTCATAAAACTTTGAACGATAAAAGTTACTGAAAATAAAAACAGGTATAATCAAAAGTACAATTCTCTTGCCGTTGAAGAAACGATTAAATAAAGAATTACATAAAACCGTAATTCTTAACCCCTGGGCATCGATACTTCTATGTGGCGTGAAATTGTAAAAGCGTATCGCCAAATTTTAGAAATATAACACAAAAATGAAACCCGCGGTCCAAGTATCTGCGACCTGCATATTTTGATATAGTATACCAATTTTGCTTCAAGTGGACCTTCCTTGTTTAAATTTTGATAGGGGACACCCCCTTGTGTATATGAAAGTCGAATTAGATTAACTGCTTTCAGTGCCGCCAAATTTTGAAACCGTTAAATTGATTCCTAACTTGAATATTAAAAAAAAACGTTGTGAAATTGAGTTATCTCTTGTCTATTTCATTATTAAAGTTCAGTGTATTGTCTAAAACTTACAATATTTTCCATGATTGAACTCAACAAATGATGCTTAGCGTAGTAATTAAATAGATCGACTCAAATCTGACAAAGTTCATTTCTCCCTTTTAAAGCAGTCATTTTATTGTATGTTATAAAAATTATGTAGGGTTATAAAACTTTTGTAAAGCCTATAATGCCATTTTAATTGAGAAATGTAATGTTTCCGCGTTCGGTTGTGCATACATTAAACGATTTAAAAATTCTATAATTTCGACAGAAAATGTGTGCTAGGACTAATAAACCAATAAAAGTAATACTGACATGATACTGGATTAAAATATTCTACACGTGTTCATAAGCTATACCCTACTATATTTAATTGACTACTAAGTTTTAAGAGGAAATAAAAGAATAAAATGTAAAATCCATGCATGCTTCCATTCTTTATTTAGTTTGATATGGTATTTTATTTGCAATTATGAGACCTGATAAAACATTGTATAACATTTGGTAATATTTCGTATATTGCAAGGAAATATTATACATCTTTCGGGAAATTCTCCGTTGTTTGCGCAATTCAATTAAGTAATGCATAATTTTACAGCACTGACGGTAGTATGGTACATTAACTCTGCGTATGTAAACGCACCTAATTGTAAGTGCAATATTTAACTGTAATCGATGAGCGATAAGGAAGTATGCGTGCTTTCCCAGGAAAATTCAACGAAGCATAACATGGGACAAGTTCATTGTCTTTGCTGGAACAAGTTATTTCAAATTATTCCATGTAACGAATAGTAATGCATTGCCATTCATAAAATCTTACTATGCATCTCACTCAATATTTTCTAAACATTGCATCAGTTTTTAAATACTATTAGTATTTCTACTATTTATCGAGAGGTGCAAAGCTACTCTGATGTCATAAAAAAGTTTGTTGCGTAATATAATACTCGGCAAATTGAAATGCAGAAATCTGGAGGCAAGAAGAATGCTTTATAGTAATGGTTTTAATTTTTTTGAAGCTGCCTTCCTTTTTGTTTCTCCAGGGTGACTCCTGTGTTCAGTGAGGTCCTATAGACACCTCAGTCATTCCCAGGTAATGCCAGGTAAATTGGATTATATTACTTTGTCGCTATAGAGTCATAATTGAATTGAATTAGAAAATTAACATAGGCTAGAATAAACTTGTCTGACTTAAAATAATAATGAAGTTGTGGAGATAATTTGTGCCGTTTGATGATTGATTGGAAGGGAGAGTATTGATTTAATTACACAGTTTATTTAACAGATAGTGATGTAAGTTTACATCATACAGAAAAAAATCGCGAGGTAGGCAGACGATATGTTGAATGTTCGAAGGCAGAGTACTAACAAGTCATTGAGGTTACGGAAATAAAAGATAGTGAAGTCTCTCGAGGGTCTAAATAGGGTCGGGTAAGTAGAAGAAATAGGGCAAACAAGAACATGTAATGGTTAGTTAAGTTTGGGTCGAAGAGAAAGTTTACCAGAAGTTAGTGGGAATATTAGAGGAACACATGTTTCTCTAATTTTGTAGGAAGACAAGTATAGAAAAATAGTAGAAGAAACGGGAATAACTAAACCTAAAGGATGCAAAAGTTTGCCGAGAATCAGCAAAGATTAAATTTCAAAATCAACCATAATCTGTATTGTCGAAAGTTTCCAATGATGAATGCGGTACTTTTTCAGAACTGAATTGGGTCACGAGAAAGTAGTA
>JAODAC010007469.1:12921-29078 GCA_027575185.1 Mimaenictus wilsoni
AATTACCGCTGGTTAGCACACCACTTTTATTTTTAATTGTTCTTATAATAACAAATTAAAGACAGTATTATTAAAAGAAAATTCCGACTCCGGGATCGAACCCAAGCCTGCTGGGTGAAAGCCAGCTATCTTAGCCACTAGACCATATCGGAGGCATATTACATGCGGAATCTTTTGAATTCTTCTTTGCCTTGTGCAGAACGATCTAGGTGGCTATTATAAGTAATTAGCAGTGATTATTAAATCATTTAGTATATTTTTTCCAGGGGACCTCTGATAGTAGAAGAAACGGGAATAACTAAACCTAAAGGATGCAAAAGTTTGCCGAGAATCAGCAAAGATTAAATTTTGTTCTTATAATTCATTTGATCTTCTAATTTCCTGCGATTCCAGCCTCACCGCCGCCTCCTGCAGGTTCTTCATGATCTACAAACCTAAAACCTGAATCGGCGAGATTTTTCTTCTTTTCCCTTCTGTTTTAGCGTTCACTGTACCGAAATAGCTGATAGAGTATCTTAAGTAAAATGCAAACATAAATAGCATTGTTCATTTAACCCCGACCATAGAATAATTAATAGACAGAAGTGCTTGTCGATTCTGAAGCCCGCTTACATGAAACACATTGTTTCCACCCTCCACAGCTTGCACGAAAGACGCCATTCGATGCTTACTTTTGAAAAAAGTATGTATGAACTTTCAAGTAATAATATGACATTCCACAGCTTGCACCAAAGACACTATGCGATGCATACTTATGAGAAAAGTATGTATGAACTTTCAAGTAATAATATGACATTAATTTTTTTTGTTTGATTTTACGGAGCTCCGACTGCTATGGTCATTAGCTCTATTCGATTCTTTTTCAATGTAATTAGTCATATTAGAGGCTAACACTATTGATAAGAAGAAGAATTCACTTTAGTATGCATCCCCACCGGGAATCGAACTCGGGACCTCATGGACAGTGGTCGACATTAATCTTTAAAAGATGATTTATTTAAATAACGTTATTTTCTTGTTATAGACTTCTTTTTTCTATGTATTGACATATTTCCTTAACATTCATACATCTAGAAAATTTCAAATTTCCACATTCTCATATAAAATAACATAATTAAGAAAATACACATGTCTTTATACATCGGTTTATTTCCATTTGCAAAAATATCGCAGAAATACATATTTAATATATTCTAAGTAATCAGTCTGAATGTCTTATCAAGAAACAAAACTATGTTAATTTCAATTAGGACACCCAACATTGGCCGGAAAATATATGAAAAAATATCGATATTCCTAATGTAAATGCATCATCGAATTTATAATTAGATGAATTTAAGTGTTCCCTAATTTTCATATTGCTAACTCCTTGCGATGTAATCAGAATGTATTATTGTTAGCAAGATACAATATAATATTTAAAAGAATTGTTCAGTACATTAATATCGTGAAAGATAATTTAGATATTCGTTACGCAAATAATGCAATTAAATAATTGCTAACATTGCATATACACTTTTTGATGATATTTAAGTCAATTCTACGTCTATAATAAAATAGTATTTATTTTACTTTGTTGTCATGGAATAATGCTTTAGTTAAAGACATATGCAACGAATTATTTTCCGCCTGGGTATGATAAATATGGATACATTATTCAAATATTCGATGATAGTTGAATTCTTATAAATATAGTAAAATATAATAAATATAGCTGAGATATGATACATATAAATTTAGACCGTTTGAATCGTAGAGTCTTCCATGAGTCCGGTATGGTCTAGTGGCTAGGATAGCTGGCTCTCACCCAGCAGGCCCGGGTTCGATTACCGGAACACCTCTTTTAGATAAATACATTCATCAAATGAAAGATATTAAATACATTATGTGAATTGAGGTTTTGAGTATTAAAGATGTAGATACGATGCCATTTCGAATTATTACAGTTTCAGTGAGTTCAATTTTCTAATGTTCACAAAAATGTAGAACAATTCCAAAATACTAATTAAATCTATCCAATCAAACGAAAATAAGACATAACAAGCATTACTCGCTTACATTTCTGCATGTATATGATATTAATCACGAATTGAATTAATTGAAAAAAGATAATGCTCCGAGCTGATTTAAACAGGCAACGACGCATGTCTTGAACTGTGCTTTACAAGTTATGCCAGGAAGACACCTAGCTGAATATATTTACCAAATTTTGAGTTGAATGCCAAAATAAAGGTTGCTTATATATATTTACCAAATTTATTAATTAATCTTTAATTGCGCTCAAAAGCAACCGTAATCTGTATTGTCGAAAGTTTCCAATGATGAATGCGGTACTTTTTCAGAACTGAATTGGGTCACGAGAAAGTAGTAAATACGTCACCCAGTGTCCACTGATTGAGTAGAAATCATAATAAATTTAGGAATAAGCCCGCATGCCCAAATTGATATACTGGTATACTGGCCAGAAATATTTACAATTGATACAAATTTAGCCAAAGGAGTTCAAAATATGATAAAATATATTTCTATCAATTACCGCTGGTTAGCACACCACTTTTATTTTTAATTGTTCTTATAATAACAAATTAAAGACAGTATTATTAAAAGGAGATTCCGATACCGGGAATCGAACCCGAGCCTGCTAGGTGAAAGCCAGCTATCCTAGCCACTAGACCATATCGGAGGCACATCTCGTTCAGAATCTTTTGAATTCTTCTTTGACTTGTGCAGAACTATCTAGGTGACTATTGTAAGAAATTAGCAATGATTATTAAACCATTTAGTATAGATTTTCCAGGGGACCTCTGACTAATTCAATAGTTGGTCAGAATAGCCATATCGGACCACATGCAATTTGCAAGAAAGTCTTTTGTTCAAAGGTCTAATATATACTTTCATGCTACTTTTTTAAAATATTTGTTCTTGTTTTAAATATATAAAGTTACTCAAGTCGTTGTCGAAGGTTTTGCAAGAAAATAATGTGACTAAGGCAGTTCGTTTAGGCACGACTTAAAATACAACACATGTTCAACGTAAATTGAACGAGTATACCTTCTGGATAAGCGAAACACGTTTTACTTTTGACGAAATGATACCGTAACTACTACAGAACTTATGTTAGAAAAGAGAATATTTTACTTATCAACATAAAATGCATACAATTATATGAAAAAGCAATAACTTACATTATGACAAGATTCTGCGTAAGTACGCTTGCAAACAGATTAGTCATCTGTTAGATGAAAAGCCTGCGTTACCGTCCCATCCTGTATTGAAACTTTTGCTTTAAAAGCTATAGTTCATTCATTATAGGTATGGTACGTCTTAGGCGTAGGTACGACTTAAGCAACCTTAAAAAATTGCTACATTTTCTTTGAAAGAATTAGACACTTCTGCCCTCGAAATGAGACCCATAAAAATGTGTCTTGTTAATTTGTATTCATCCACCCACATATCTTTGCATGCCAGAATACTAAACAATTTAGTTTATGACATAACTCTCTGTGTTAGTAAATGACACATAAATGCATATATGAAGTTCACTTCCATGGTCACTGTAACGTCATTAAATCAACAATTGCAATTCAGATCTGAACTGCATATGCGCATCACGTCGTCGTCGTAATATATAATTCTAATGAATTCTTTGATTAACTAATTCTGGATTCCTTATTAGGTTATTCTTTCGAAATATTTTAAGACCTCCAGCGTTTTAAAGTTTAAACATTTTCTCTGTAGCAAATTTTAAGAGGTATACGCCCTTTGGGAGTATGCGACTCACACGCAAAAACGCATGAACTTACTTAAGTGTATTTATACACAAAGGCGTAATAATTCTCTCTCCTGCTTGATGCGTTTTATAAATAATCCGCGACTAAAATTAGGCGCGTGCTTGGCCGATCCCGCTTTCTAGTGTGCGACGTCCAGTCTCGACGTGAGCATCTAAATTACATCGCAAAACGTGCAACGACCGAACTACCTCAACCGACATCCGACAACCGACAACGAAATCAATCAGATTTGCGAAAACTCAATCGCCAGACGGGCTGGTGTAAATAGTTTGTTTTGGGCCAAACGTGGAGTGGGACCAAAATCGACAAAATGGCGACAACTGGGTGTAACTGCGTATAAGCAGGAAGTGAACATCTTCCAATTTTGGTGCATTACGCACGTTCGCATTTCGGTCATCGCACACTCATCTACTCCACATTTTTTTTCCTTCACACTTGCTCTCGCAAAGTGGGTACAGTGGCAGGAATATAAATTAAATCGATGTGTGACTGTACGCGCGTGAGGTTGGTCATTCTCTGAGCCTTGCAAACGCTAAATGTGGTGATTGCGTGGTCGTCATCACCGTACCACATTGGCCACACATCGACATCGCACATCAGTATACTTTGACTTTATGTTCATATCGGCACGTTTCTCACTTGTCCCAAAAAGAAAATTAGAGAGAAAATGACAATTGTTTGGGTTCATTACAGATAGTGATAGTAGATAACTTCGACCTCTACAACACTCTCCAGTTGTCACAGATTACACGTTTCCAAAACAGTTGCAGGACAAAATAAATGTATGTTATTGAATGAGTAATCATAATAATAATGCTAATTTAACACCTGTTTACTAACATTTCATTCGATCATCATTATTTACCGATTTTACCTTAACCTTAGTTCCCGGTGGCCAGAAGTGATCTCTTTACACTTCTTATGATTACCTCAAATTCCTGTTAATCTAAAAATATCGGGAGGTTAATTTTATCGTAGTTTTAGATCTCCCAGAACAGCCAACATGTCTCTTCAGCAAATCCAGCAACAAAGTGTTATTCGACGAAGCCATAAAACCGACTTTGCTTCAGCGAACAATGGTAACGGAAGTTTAACCAATGCTGGAGTTCTGTCTCGGGAGCGTAGTTTTATTAAGCAAAGCAATCTTCACAAACGTCGCTCCCAAACGATGACATCTCTCAAAGCCCTCAATAATAAACCCACAATGGAGATTTATCGCCCCCCTAATGTACGTACTGATCTTCTACCGAACATGGCGCACCATCATGGTAATGGGAAACTAAATGTACACGCCAAAGAGTTTACCATGCAACAAGCCCATGAGCTTCAACAGTCTAAATCCAGTGGTAATCTTTCACACTATCTGAACTACCATCATCCTAGTCAAGGTGAGATTATTCACCAGAAGTCCTCCATGCGTCAGCTTCCCCTTGTTATGCCTGGAATTTCAAGTATTCCGTTAATGCACTCAGCGACTTCTATTATAGTACCACACGCGCATAGGGTAAATTTCCAAATTCCTGAATATTCAAATCCCCAACCAAATATTGGTTTTAATGCATCAATGGGGTTAAAACGTTCAAAAAGTATGATCGAAACCCCGCAAACTCGTATCAAGTGCTTCAATAATGAAGAAATCGATTTGGGATCCTTCCCTGAGGAGGATCGTGCAAATCTGAAATTGGCCCTTGAAGATCCGAATGCTCTACAATCGAGAATACTAATGGATTTGGTCAAGACCATACTAGATCGTGTCGTAGAAGGTATAAAATACTCGGAAGCAGGAGCCAAGTTGTGTATTCGTATAATCGACGGTGAACGAAATCAAACCTTCCTCGAGTCCCTTATTAACACCTGCCGACAGTGGTACCAAGAGCGTGAGAAGTACCTGAGAGGACAAAAAGCAGGCGATGGAACACGCTTCACTGCGTTTATGTGGTTCCTAACAGAAATGTGTGGTCAGTTAAAGCGTCACCAGATGAAGTCTCAATTTGAGACACTCCAACCCGACATGGTGCTTCTTTCGGTTCTGGGGAAGTGCTGCATGGCATGCGTTAGTCTTCCAATTAGATGCCTCGCTGAAACAGAGTGTCTGTTCTTTGTGTTGACGTCCATTGGCAGGGACCTCGAGAATGAGTTACCTCTACAATTAGAGGAATTGATGTCGTGTGTACGTGATGCGTTCTTGGCAAGTGCTGGTAGTCCTGCTGTACGTAGGACTCTCCTGCAGTTGATAGAATTGCATGCTTCAAAATGGCAGTTGCCTGGATCATCAGTGCTGTATTATTATCCCCGAGCGAAGTAGAACAAACGATCAAGATTGATTTGGATGAGAAACGTTCGATGATTACAACGACTCCGATGAATATTCGAATATCGATACTAATTACTTAATTAATATTTCATGTCTTTGACTGTAATTGTAGTCCCTAATGGCAACAATGTCGGATTTTGTTTTTATATTGTGCACATATTTGGAAATTAATTTATATGAATTAAAATTCTTTTGCTGAGTTTTTTTTTTCAAATTAAATGATTTCTAATATGAGAATACTTTTATGTTATATGCTGTACTTTTACTAATACAATACTCATACTTTTCTAATTGTTGACAAACTTGATAGGAATTCACATCATCGAATCAATCAAATATTCCTATGCGGATCATTTTGACCCAGATCATGATACATACAATGCTTTTTAGATTTCGGTTTAGTAAAAACCGGATATGATGGAAATGTGTTGTAAAATGTGTGGTACTATGAACACATTTCCGTATTGACTTACCTTAAACTACGTTTTTTACTCCTGTTATATAATATACAAATTTCATTATCGATTTTGATTAAGTAATAGCGTAAATCTAGATAAGCCAGTTAGGTAATGTGTTCATAATAGCTTCATAGCTAAGTCTGCGGCGTGCACCGTCGACGTCGCGTCGTGTGTTTGCGGGCCCTGGCATATGCCGCGAAAGCATGCGCGCTTCATAGTGTATATCCGTGCCGATGCGCCAGCGTGTGGCGTTTCGGCTGTATGTAACCTGTAAATTTTTGTAGCAGACACACCGATATCAGAAAACTAAATTTACTCATTATTATTTTCACAAATAATAGTCGTAGAAACGGTATAGTGTACAACTCGCACGGTTCGCACATTATTCACTCGCGAAGAATGACAACATTCCAAGCTCGTTGTACAATATACTAATTCTACCAATATGTTAATGATAATGAAGGATACTGAAATGTGTACATTGTACAATAGGAGTAGAAGAAAAGTATAGTGTACAACTAACATGGAATGCTCATGAGAAGTGATTATATGAAATTCTACTCTTTTCTACTCATTGCTCGATGCACAATAAACTAATTGTTGGAAGTCAGGGCGTCCAAATTTTCATAAAGTATATCTTTTTCAGTACTTTTTAGGAAAGAACAGATAGTAGCAAAATACTACTAGATAGTTTATTCAGTAAGTAGTTTGGGGAGCTCTTCTATAACGTCTCGAAATTATCACAATTCGTTGGTGTCCCGAAGGGAAACGTCCCCTATTATAATTGTGTGTGCCCTCTAAGGGTCCCCTTTAAACCGATGCAGTATTTTTTTGCCGGGGCGCCTAGGCACGAGGCTAATGGATAATTCGCCACTGGGAATATTCTATGATCTCATACAAAAATATTGATTCATTATAGGCAACCCAACATACATACATTAAATTATTTAAAAATAAAAGTTTCCAGAACAATTTAAATACTGTTTTAATACTTATAACCAACTTTATCAATTATATAAAATACATTTTTCATATTATACTAAATAAGTGTCCAAATAATACATTTTACACAACGTAACAATGAATATATCTGATCAAAACTGACGAAAAGTATGATTCATTCGGTATTATTTTTACATGCTAGGACAATGAAAACATTTGCGTCCACCTTGGCGAAAAAATTCCATTCTCCACACGCTACACAACGAATCGAGTTCATTCACGCCGGTGAAACATGGGTGAAACGCTCGTGAGCTATCGTGCTCCAGTAATTTACGTTGAAGGTCACTTTCGTCGCTCCGCTTCGCTAACGTAGGTTATGTTATTTGTTTTCATCTAATTGCGTGCATTTTCTTCTGTATTTTCGCGAAGAATACAAATACATTTCGCACATGCAGAGAGCATGGCACCAGCTCATGTTAATGTGGCAAATAATATGAAAGTGTTATAAATCTTGGCCGTTTCTTTGAGCAAGCGAAATAGAGGAGTGAAACATCATGGCTGTGCGATGGAATTCAGACTTCTTCATCGCCATGGAGCACCGAGATTTGCAGGCAAATGCAATGGCCTTAAACAATACCGGTTCATATGTATTGCTCGCTGGGTAAGCATTGCACTTGATGCAATATTTTGTAAAGATGCTGATTTTCATATCATTGATCTAGACGGCGATATATTGCAATTCGTAATCTGGATGACAATTACTCAGATAATTTGAAGAAATTCCCGAGGCAGAGCAAATATGATGTTGGATCAGCTGAATGGAATCATACTGATCATAATAGTGAACTCTGTGTGATATCAGTAAGTACAATCAGTAATTATAACTTTGCACAAGGTGATTAATACGTTTAAAATGTACATACAAACGAATCTCAGTCGACTTTGATAATAAGACTTAAAAATATACCGTTGAAATGTTGGTAGAATAGGTGTTAAATAATTGTTAGATAGCTTATATAAATATAATTAGAACTTTTAGGTTATAAAATTGTTATTCTTTTCATTTTTACGTGAAGAGCTTAGGAACGAGGAAATTATGCAACCCACGTATTAAAAGTGCTCAATTAAACTTACAAAATGTTGAATTGGCATGTTTTTTAAAGTAAACAGAAAAATATAATCACTTACCATAATATAAATATAATTAGAGGAACATTTAAGTTATAAAAACGTTAATCTTTACATTTTGACAAAAAAAAAAACCTGGGAAGGAGGGAATTATGCAACCCCTATGTCAGAGGTTTTCATGATTTGACAAAAAGTTAACATCTACAACTTTTTGTCAAATCATTGTTAAATAGCTAGATTAATAAATAGAATTTTTCTACTCCTGTTGTGTAATGTATACATTATATTAATATTAATGTTCATTAAATCATCGGAATTGGGCTGCGAATATTTTGTAAGAGATGTTTACATTCTTGAAATTTTGGCTATGAACATGTTATTCTTTTCATTGTGACAGGAATAGCTTCTTAACCAAGAAATTGTGCAATCAAACAATTAGGTAATAGATTGAAACTAAGGTTTATATTATGTTCTGGTTAAGAATTTGTTAATTTTCTCATTACGAAGTTTATACCTTAATAGGATAATAATGTAACCCGCACAAATTTAGGATGCACAATTATATAAAATAACAAATTGATTACTTTTCAATTATTTTTCAATGTAATTAGTCATATTAGAGATTAATACTATTTATTAGAAGAACTCATTTTGCTCTACATCTGCTGATATTCGATCCCGGGACCTTGTCATCAGCAGTCATTGACCTATCGCTTCTCTGCTTTGCTAGACTCGATATTATGATTATCGTTTAGAGAGGTTACATGTTTTTTTTCAATCGTTTACTTTCAGTGTAATCAAAGACTAGAAGTTTTGACCTGGCGTGTGGGTGAACTTACTCAGACCCACTCACTGAAAGCCCACACCAGGGTCATCACCGACTTAAATTGGCATCGAACCGATCCGAATCTTCTTGCCTCCTGCTCAGTGGATACTTTCATTCACATTTGGGATCTCCGAGAAACACGGCGTCCTACAACTAGCCTCTCCGCCATCGCGGAAGCCTCACAGGTGCGATGGAACTACAAAAATCCTTACCTCTTAGCCACTGCCCACGATGGCGACATCAAACTCTGGGACCGTCGCAAGGGTACCGCTCCCATTTTGTATATCTCGGCGCATTTAGCTAAAATCTACGGCCTTGATTGGAATCCCCATGTGGAGAACCAACTTACGACGTCTAGTCAAGACAACACTGTAAAGTTCTTCGACTTAAACACGCCGAAGAAGCCGGAGTATGTGCTTAACACTAGTGCACCAGTTTGGAGGGCGCGATATACACCGTTTGGTACAGGATTGGTGACGGTTGTAGTACCGCAGTTACGAAGAGGCGAGAATAGCTTATTATTGTGGAACACAACGAATCATACAGCACCGGTTCATACATTCATGGGACATCGTGATGTTGTATTGGAATTTGAATGGCGCAAGAAAAATGATGGCGAAGATTATCAGTTGGTGACATGGTCGAAAGATCAGAGTTTGTTGGTTTGGAGGATTGAGCCGTATCTTCAGAAACTTTGCGGGTACGAACCGGAAGTAACAGCTAAGGATGTTGGGGAAGATGTCGTCGAAGGTGTTGAAGCAGTGACCACAAAGTTTACCACGAATAATGCCAAGCTTCACGCGTTGCAACAGGAGTTCTCACTCATGAACGTGCAAATCCCGAATTTGGATCTCATCAAAATGGACGCAATCAAACGGACTTGTACAGTTCGTGCGAAAACTAGCAATTATTTAGTGAATCTCCAGGTGACTTTTCCAAACGCTTATCCAAATCTAGTAGTTCCCAATTTTCAAGTGATACAAGGGTCTAGCATTGACGAGAAGGCATCCAGTGAGCTTAGTCAGACTTTAACGCACATAGCTCAACAACGTGTGCTGAAAAACCGAACTTGTTTAGAGCCTTGCCTGAGACAGTTGGTAACATTCTTAGAACAACTCCCACAGGATTCTAGTAAGATTTACACAACCTATATTGAGTCTCCTAGTATATTCGGATCATTTAATGATGCTTACATCCCCTTTCCAAGAACTTCAGGAGCGAAGTTTTGTTCGGTGAGTACGTTGGTATGTTTTGGTCGACCTCAGATTCGTAGGCTGTCTACCAAAGTCGATAGTACTACACCCAGGGCATTATCAGCACTAGGAAATATGATTGGGACAAAACGACCGAATGATCAACTATCGGTTTCGTTGTTTTACTATCAGAAACAACGAACAAGGACGAAAGTTAATTCAAGGGGGTTTAAAGCCATGGTCGTTGTATATGATACTTCGTCTTTGTTCTTGTTAAATAAAATGCTTGCAAAGCAGTATATTATGGACGGTGATGTGGGGACCATTTGTAAATATAATGCGAATGTGGCAGCGACAGTTGGACGCAGAGATTTGGTCCAGGCTTGGACTTTGGCAGAGTTGTCAGCAAGCCCACAGCAAGCTGAAGAAGATATGAGTGTTAATCCACTTGGAACTCAACTTATGCAATCATTGTAAGTAAATTTTCGTTGTTTTTTTTTTAAATAATTTTGCCATTAAGAAGATATATGGCAATCTTGTCGTACATCATGTTTTATAGCTAAATTCGTAAGAAAAAGGAACATACTCGAAATTGGGTTCCATATTGACTTTCAATCGATTCAATATATTGCCTTGTACTACTATATTAAAATGGTTTGCCAAATCTGCTGCTTTCTTATACTCGGTATAAATTTAATGTTTTAGAATTGAACATTATGCCTCCCAAAATGATATTCAAATGGCTGCGATGTTGTCGTGTATATTTGGCAAAGACTACGAGCAAACGGCTCGGAAGCAATCCTTGAAAACCTTGCTGAGTCCAACGAATGTAAGTAAATTGTATAATCTTCACTCTTGATACATATGTGTCAAGAATATGCTACGAATCATTCTTTCGAATTCTGTTCATTATTTTTGTTGTGTATCATATTTTCATTTTTTTTTCTCTATTTTTCATACGATAGCAATTAATTCCTTGGAAACGGTGGCGCAAGGTAACAAATCACACGCATTTTACGGTCTTCGCTGGCCTCACGCACAGACTCACCAAAGTTAGCCCGCTATTTTGTTTATCACTAACCGACTGCATGCTTTACACCTACACTTACACTTAACACTTTTTAATTTTAATTTTCGATTATTTCAATTTGTCATTTGTTTCAATATTCACTGTTTTGATACTAATACTTTCAATTTTCATTGCACCAGTATCAATCTTTCACAAGTTTGATATTTGAATATCGATACTTTCAATATTCGATATTTTCAGTACCAATAAGTATCTGTACTTTCAATGTTTGTTATTTTGATAGCAATACTTTTATTTTTCGATTCCATAAGTGGCGATACTTTTAATGTTCGATATATTGGTATCGATTTCTTTTGATATTGATACTTAGGTACTTCGATGCATAACATCGGGTCGTCAGATAATAAGTATCATCTTAAAAAAAATTCAAAAAAGGACTGGATATACTACTATTAGGTCACCGCTGTAGCAGATTGAATAATAATTGAAGTATAGTAGTATTTACACGCGGAATAACCTAAGCTACTTTAATAAAACTTTAATTTTCACCAATTTTTTAGAGTGGTGCTTCGCCTTACCATACAATCCCACCTGGTGATGTCGTCGCCGAAGGCTGGGTATTTCCACTTCGACAAAGCGCACGATCAACCAGCCTCGATAACCTAAAACTGGAGCAACATATCGAGGCACGTGCAAAGTCCGACATTCCGTCGCGTTACGAATACTACAAAATGGCGTACGCGGAGACACTGCATCGCTGGGGCCTTCTATATGAGCGCGCCGAGGTGTTGAAGTTTATGTCCATACAACCGGAGGCAGCGCGTTCGCTGGTGTTCCTCGCTGATTGCCAGGTGTGCAAGCGTCCGTCGCAACAGTGCGGCTGCTGCAATCGCATCGCACTAAACTGCGTCGTTTGCCACGTGGCAGTGCGTGGAAGTGCCAACTGCTGTCTGGTGTGTGGTCACGGTGGTCACACGAAACACCTTCAGCAGTGGTTTGCCACTCAGATCGTCTGCCCATCCGGATGCGGTTGCAAATGTTTGGTGCAAACCGCTGATATGTTCCATAAAGAATAGCTCTGTACAGATTAAGTTTTTTTATATGTTTCTCGTAGGTTTTTGTTGCATAACCACAATTGTATGAACCGACAAGAACCAATTTATTTTAATTTATTTTTCTTTACAAACAGGGTATTTGTAATAGTCGAATATTAAACATATTTATTTTAATTCCATTTTTAAAATCATTTTTAACCTAACCAATATTCTTATCGTATTGAAATGTATTTTCAAACCATTTAACTTTAAACTTGCTTAAAAACTTGAATATATACCTTCCTTCCCTTTTGTAATATTAATTGATTCCATACTGTTTTACGTTGGACTCTGCACAAGTCAAGACTGTAATCATTGGCTTCTTATTTCGAAGAGTAATCACCAATCGTAGTTCGCAGAATCTCATTAGATATTGCCACTTGATTGCGGATTTTTCGTCGTCAGACATTTTCGAAAAAGTTTCGGGCTGCATACGCCATTTTTTAAAATTGTGCTTATAAAGATTTCGTTACTTACATTGCATTTTAGGACGTTTTCAGCGTTTTGTCCACTCAGGCGGCATTTTGTTAATGTGGCGGTGCGATCGGTTATCTCCATTCGCATGTCGAAGGTTTTGACAATATCTATTTCGACGCCGGAGGTGTTTGAGAGGCAAAACTGGTTGAAACAGATTTTGTCTTCGCCTACCATTCCTTTGCAAAGTGAACTGGAAGTCAAATTTAGATAAGGATATCACTTATACGAGCTTTGCTTATGTATCGCGGATGATTAGTGATGATTATTTCACGGGACACGTATATTTATAGCAATACATTCTCAGGACTTTCAACAATTTTCGATACTTTTGCCTGTGGCAGTTTCTTCGCCATCTATACCTGTGAAGAAGGGAGAAAGGTGGGGTCCTATTTAACAAAAGTTTGGGACATATTTAACAAAAGTTTGAATATTAAAAAGGGGACAATTTAGACATCTCTGCGGGAGGTCGCTGTCGGATATATTGGTAAAAAGTGAGAGGAGTCCCGTTTCTGGTGGAAATACCTGGTCTTGTCATTTTACGTATACGTGATAATTGTGTCGCAGACCATGATGTACATCAGGCGTTTCAAATCAACGACCCCTGACAAACTTAGTAGAAGCTAGGGTGTCAAAATTATGGAAAGTATGGATATTAAAGATATCAAAAGTATCAAGAAGCCGTGAGTTAATTTAATTTTTCTCCCTCGTCAAATTTGCATGTCCACAGGGATGGCCCGGGCCGTCGAAAGTGAAATTTACCTTAACTTAAGCATTGTTGTTTTGGTCCAAGTTAGCTTAACCTATGCATTTAAAGCAGTTTTTGCAAATTTTAAACTTAAGGAATTTACCATCGATAAGTGTAGATTCTTGAAAACCCATCGATATCAAATTGTGTTACGTATCCATAGAATATTACTGCAAACTGATTGTCTTCCAATTGAGCAGAGTTCATTTGAACAATTTGCGTCATTTTGTTATAAATCTCATTGATATTCATTACTGTTTTAATTGATGTTGCTAAAATAAAACAAAGATGCTTTAGCCTCTGAAGTTCAGTCAATCCTTGTCAACATTCATCAATTCGATTATTACCATCTGGCATAAAATTAGTTAGCTGATCCATAAATCCTGAGCTGGCCAATTGAACTGTTTTTGCGTATTCTTGCAAAATTTCAGCCTCATGCCCTTCAGGATTTTCTGTGATAATACTTTTCATGGACGGTGTTCCAATAGCACGATTCGAAAATTGATCATATTCCACTCTGCAATCTGTGATGAATAAAATTGTTTCTCGTGGCTTCCACATCGCAGAACGGGCCGTATAGTCTGAATTCCAGAAGTTTATTACCATTGATGGATTACTGTTATCCAACACAATTAATTTGCGCATATCTTTAAAGCCACTTTTTGTTTTTACGATGCGTATCTCGCCAACATGGCGAACAGCAACAAGAAGATCAAATAAAAGTCCTGGTAACAATGAGTAAATAAGCGAACAAATTTGTTTATGTTCTTTCCAAAGGGTGCTTTAATAAGGCGGATCGATATTAATTAATAAAATATGGAACGAAGCAATTGAACATCACTTTGTTATCACATAATTCATCAGGACCTTTTAACTAGGTCCATTATGAATACCTGAAGTTTTTACCGTAATTCCGGATTGGTAGGTTTTTGAATTTTATACGGGGTTTGTTTTTGAATTGTTGCTGGTTAGGGCTGCTAAATGTATGCAGATGCACATGTGTATTCGAAAAAAAGAATATGCTATATATAAAATGCTATATATTCGTATAAGTCATAAGGGACCAGTGAAGGAGAGCCATTTGTGACCTGCTAGCAGATTGATCTATAGTTCTGCCCCAACTGCTTAACACAAAAGAAGCCCTAGGTTATTTATTCTTACAACATCCTTGGGCGGTAATGCGCCCATTTTCTTGACTAGTAGGAAATCCTTGCCAAGGAGGTTGTGTCTCAAACTTTTCGCGTACTTGCATGAGGAGATTATGTGCTCGGACGTTTCTGCGTCCTCGTGACATAGCCTGCAGGTTGAAAGTGAATCGAAAGAAGAACGCAGACCCAGAAGCCTGACCAGTTCTGGCCAAAGTATTCAGAAATCTGAAGAGAGGGAGCGAGAGAGAGTTGAGAGGCAGTACAGGTAGTATAGATATAGATTGATAAAATAAAATCTGGTGAGTTGGTGCTCCTAAAGTTATGACGGTTATATACGTCACAAAGGTAATGTGAAAAGCAAAGAAATCAGTTCTGGCTAAATGATCGCATTTGCGCGGGAATAAATGTCCAAGTGTCTTTTAAGATTAAATAATTAAATAAATTGAATTATGGCGAATGTGAAATGCTGATTAAGAAATTCATATTAAATAACTGGAAAACCACTTCTGGAAAGTTTAGTCCAAAGGCATGTTTTTTATAGATTAGATGTAAATTTAGGAAACCGAAATAATTTTAGGAGGCGTATGTACAAGGGGTGTAATGAACAAACAAGTAACGGAAGACAGAAGTGCGTACGTGACTTAAGCATTGCTTGGGAAAATATGTGGTACCACGCGCCATGTAAATGGTGAGAACTACGAGACCGCGTAGGCGGAAATCAGAATATATTCCAATGACCAAGGGGCAGTAGGGGCAGTCTGTTAGTTGTTGGACAGTCAGTTAGTTGTTGGGCAGTTGGTTACAGGGAGTTAGTTAGTGAATGGGTAGCGGCTTGGTCAGTCGTTATAGTAGACTCGGTTAGTCTTATTGTTAGTCAGTTCGGACTTAATTTTCGAGCTAGTATGTCACTAGTTGTTCGGTCGTGCGTTTTTTAACTGTGTAAAATTTATAAGTGTATAAGAGGTTCTTGTGTTAAATCAATATATTGTTATGTTAAAACTATTCGTGTGT
>JAODAC010007480.1:0-29059 GCA_027575185.1 Mimaenictus wilsoni
ACACACACACACACACACACACACACACACACACACACACACACACACACACACACACACACACACACACACACATTGATATGAGGCTTGCACATTCGTAATAAATTCGAAAACTTTTACGACTTTGCAAGAGCTGCGGCCAAGTCGAGCGGAACCTGTTTGTTAACTCGGCGAATAATAACAATTATTCTCTCGCTATTCCCAGCTCGCTTGCACCAGCAAATACCCACGACGATAACAATAAAACTTTTAATAAGTATTACTTTAAATAAACGTACGCGCCGCGATTGGTTATCGGGTTTGTGCTCTCCAGGATTGCATGGACTGCATGCATGCATGTATGTATATACAAGTGTGCAGTTGGCATTACATTGTGTCTGCTCGCAACGATGAAATGTAATCGTTTGTTGTTGTGCGCTTTTAACAGAAGTACGAATTAATTGTTTCCGCATTATGCGAACGCGAAGCCACAACAAACATAATTTATTGCTAATAAGCCCCACCTCAAACTGGCAGGCCTGGTATGTGCATAATTAGCGTGATTAATGATTTTTAATTAAACAATTACGGATGGTCGTTCGTTATTCATCGATCGTAAATATCTGGGAGCTGAGCGAGATAATCAGCGAACGAATACTTCCAGCGGTGAGTAATCAGAAATGCATTTTAATTGTAATTTATAGGCTTCGATTTTTTCCTTCCACGAATTCAATTTATTTCGTTTGATAATACAAATTTATTGTTAGTACTGTAATTGACTCGGGCTGCTTTAATCAAGCATAGAGGCATGAATTGTGTGAGGTTAGCTTCGTGTTTAATTTAACCACAGTTAAAATATTATTCATCTCCTGCTAGGAATGCCTATTTTTCACGTTGTATCGATACTTTTTGTTATCGATACTTTTGAAACTTCGATACCCAAGTATCGAAGAAAAGTATCGATACTTATTGGTATCGAAAACACACATCCCAATGTTTCTGATGTTACGTCAAGCCGCTAAATAGGCGCAAACGTATTTTAAACGCATACGTTTGTTAATTTAAAAATGTCCGTCTTGTGATCCAATTTCTCTGTTTTTTATTTGATAAATATCAGTGAAAACAAGAACTAGTGGACAATTCCATTCCGTAATATTGATATTAATTTAATTGATATTAAGTTAATATTATTATGTGAATGTAGTAATGAAATAATGTATAATGATTGAATTTCCATATTTTCAAATTAACCGACACAGCAGCGGGGACGATTCTGTCGCTCATAATACGATAACCGTCATAATTGGGAGTTGTGATCAACCGATGACCTCAGTGTAGGGGCATGCCAATAAGTATCGAAAATGACTAATTCGACACTATCGATTAGTATCGAAAATTAAAGTATCGATAAAAGTCGATAAGAATCGACACGTGGTATCGATACTTATCGATACCGATACTTTTTTTGACATCCCTATCTCCTGCTAGGCAGCATTAATTTACTTAACATAATTTGTTCCGTTAAAATATTTTTTTAAAATTTCAATCAGGATGAAAGGGAATTAAAACGTATTTTAAAAGATAGTGGTATTAATGTTTTGTGAAGCCGTTAAAGATACTTATCGATACCGATACTTTTTTTGACATCCCTATATCCTGCTAGACAGCATTCAATTACTTAACATAATTTGTTCCGTTAAAATATATTTTTTTTAATTTTAATCAGGATGAAAGGGAATTAAAACGCAATTTAAAAGATAGTGGTATTAATGTTTTGTGAAGCCGTTAAAGACTTTTAAGTTCTGTGCCCCGTTTAAAACAGTTTAATTTAAAAGTGCCTTTGTCTTGCATTTGCCAACTTGAGGATAATTTCAACAAATAATAATGTAGACACTTGAAAAGTCAGAAATTGCATCTTTACATGCATGAAATAGTATAAAGCGAAACGAGTGCGGAAACGGCGATTTTGGGCACACTGCTGTGCAAGTGCACCAATAATCGCGAATAATGCTCGGTATTTTCTCTCCAAAAGCGATTTCACCATTAAACTGTCTGTAACTGGAGATACATAATTTAGAAAATATTTGTTCCAACATCTTCTTAATGTATAAATCTGAATAATAGGTCATGACGACTAACACAAAAATATGAGCGTTGGAACACTTCACTAGTTGCTTGTTGAACGTAGCTACCTACGATTTTCACGCACGCTTACTGAAATGTTCATATTTGATTAAACGTCTGCTTAATGTTTAAATATTAATAATATGTGGCTAACGCGACAAAAGCAAAAGTACGTGCGTTAATGCGTTTCATTGTTAGCTCCTAACAATTTTGACGCACTCTTACTTCAAAACGCCTATTTCCATATTTGTCAAATTGAGGTCAATTTCAAGACGATGCAATGTAAATGAAGTTAATTTCAACAAATTTCGATGAACCGAATTGAAAAATATAAAGATGTATCGTTATTATCAACCTTAGTTATACGGTTAAATCTCGCCTTTCTGTGGATAATAGATTTTAAATTAGAAAAAAAATACAACTCAAGAGTTAATTAAGTGACTTAAATATGGTTTAGGTCAAATTGAGCTCAATTTCAAGGGATTCTAATGAGGATACTCGCAAAATTGTATAGTTCTCTGTCCTTCAGTGAAGCACTTATTTACGATATATATATCGCCAATAAAGTATTTTTTACTCAAATTTTAATCCGGATGAAAGACCAGTAAAACGAATTTAAAATGATAGTGATTAAATGAGTCTTATGAAGCCATTAAACTATGTTAAGTTTTATGGTTCTACTTTAATCTTTTTTTACTTTCCTTATTCCTCCGATAAAAAATAATTGATAATATAATGTCATTTATCATTATTAAGTATAAAAGAAATACAACTCGAATTTAACTTACAATGAATTAAGAGACGTATGATTTATGTACGGTTTAAGTTGAATTAAAGTCAATTTCAAAGGATTGTTATGCGGATACTGACAAAATTTTATTAGAATCTGACCTCGAGTCGAGTAATATACAAATATGTTTGTTACATATTATTGGGCATTATTCTATATCCCGCGATGCAGTAGTAATAATTTACAATATATTACGTTAAATTAAAATATTTTTTACACAAGTTTTAATCTAGCTGAAAGACAATTAATGCGGTTTTAAAATAATAGACGTTTTAATTGCGTTTAGTGCCGTCGGTTATGTCTTTTATGTTTTAGGTGTCTTGTTTAAAGCAGTTTAATGTGAAACGGGCATCCGTCATTACCGGGTAAAAAAATCGATTGTGTGGAAATCATTTTAATCAAAAGCTAAACTATTCTTTCCAAATTTACAAGTCTTTAGTTGGAGTATTAGTTAGTCCTTTTTCGCTTTTGCGTACACGATTGAAAAAATCTACTTATTTGGCTGGATGATGCTCAATGTATAGAAAATTTTCTCTAGAATATGGCGTTAATTGCTATTATTAGATATTTTTCGTTTTTTTAGTCAATTTTATGCGAAAAAAACAACTTAAATTTAAAACTGTATACAAACATGTAATGTTACCTTTTTCCTGAAAATACTCGACGTCATATTCAAATTTATAAACTTTAGAAACGCTTTTTGGTTCTTCGTTTTCGAACAAAATTAAGGACGCTAGAATGTACGATACAAAGATGGAATCCATTTTTTATATCGTAACTTAAATATCGAAAAAAAATACATTGTGCTTATGAATTATGCATTAATTTGCCATCCAAAATTCAAACTGTCTAGAGATATAATACCTGAAATGAAAATTGTGTATTTTTCGACCAGGTAAATGAGGTTCTACCCCTTATGTGAAATATGTCAAAATCAGGTAAATTGTATCAATTTGCCCGTCCGGGTAGCTTAGTGGATGGCACCTTGGCGTATCACGCCAGCGGACGAGGTTCGAGTCCTCGGGACGGGCATCACACACACAGTGTGATTATTTTTCACACAACAACTTCACGCACTCACCCACGCACACACATAAGCAAACATACACAACGTCCCACTTCAAACATTCAACTTCGTATATCACTCTACTGACACCTGCAATTCACTGCGAAAACTACCCTCAACCACAACAGCAACATATACATCAACAACTCACATCCTAACCTAACCAACAAACAATTGTATAAACACAAAACAAACTTGTAAATAATAACAATACACAAAAAAACATACAAATAAAAATAAAACATATCCATGTCGGAAAGACCCACAGAGGTCGATAGATATTAAAATATGTGATATTATTATTAAGGTATCAATTTTTGATGTAGACATTTTAAAAGACGAACATTGTCAGATTCTTAAAACACTTTTATATTCCTTAGTTCCATTGAAAATTGTCTCACTGTGAATAAATAAACGCCATTAAAATCATGTTGAATCATATTGCAATAAGTATACATACAGATAATTTCTAATACACTAAATCTTGAAAAAAGTTTCAAACAATACAAGTTAAATTAGAGTTAAGTGAGTTAAGTATGCTCTAGGTCAAATTGAGGTCAATTTCAAGCGATTGTAATGTATATATTCTCAAAATTGTATCATTTTCTGTCCTTGAACAATACACATAATTGTTTGTTACGTTTTCATAAATTGGCATAACTCTTACAAGCTTTGAATATAATTTTACCAGTGATTTAATAAACATATTAATTTACAATTATAAAAATACATCGAAATATATAAATGGACTAAAATACTAGAATATATTAATACGATAAAATTTTAATCATTTGTAAAGTCATTCATAATCATGTACAACAATAAAACTATGTAATTAAAAACTTAGTTTCATTTTGCAAAAGTAATCTAGATTATCATACTTTAACCTCGTAACAACAACAACTATAGCCAATTGACTTAATTAACTTCTAGATCAAATTGAAGCTAATTTAAACAACTATAAAATGACGTCAATTTTCAAATGGTTATTGTAATCGTTTAAATGCAAACTTCATGACACTTAAAAACTAACGTTAATAATATTATTCCGAAATATAAAACCGACCATTAAAAAAAGCTATTAAACAACGTCACACACCTAATTGCCAATTATGTATCTCCAATTACGGGCAATTTAATCACGAACTCTTTTTTGCCATATAACCTAATATTAAGTAAAGACAACCCTAAAGTGCACTAAAAATCACAACGACTCACCCAGGTACACGCGGTAGGCACGAACACGAACAGACGGCCCACAGAGGGATGCAATCGTTTGCATTTTTAATGTCAACAGGTACACACGGCAGCTTACACCTTTCAACGCAATTGGCGTGGTTTTCATGTTGTTGATACGTGTAGTAAATACGTCCCTGGTTGGCGACTAAAACGGTAGAGAGAGAAAAAAAAGAGAGAGAGAGAGAGAGAGAGACGAAGAAAGAGAGGAGAGTAAGTGAGAGCTGCTGCTGGGTGCGCATTGCCCAGCTGTGGGCACCTGGGGACACGGGTGGTCCTTGCTCCTGATCCGATCCGGCTCCGAGATCCACACGGGACATTTCACTCTCATTGAACACACATCCATGTGCCGTGGCAAAATCTCGAGTTCCACTTGTCTGGCAGACTAGCCTGTGCATGTATCCGTCCAAGTGAACCACTGAACTCGCCACCAAAATGAACCCAAAAACATAATCGCCTTCCCCCCCCCCCCCGAATAGCAACCCACCTGGCAAGGTGTTAATCAGGCATGAAAATATAATCGCAAGCCTTTTACACCCGAAAATACGTAACTTAACCTCTTCAAATGGTTTTAACCTTAAACATTGGGAGTTTAACGTTTAAAAAACTAATATAACCTAAAACAAACTATAACGCATCTATTTTCAGTTTAAAGCAATCATTGTAGCCCTAGTCGAATATATGGTAACCTATTTTATTTAACTAATAAGAGGAGTATCTCAATTGTCCGTCTCAGATTTGGATTGATGATGTAGAATCATTTGGTGCTTTAAATGGTTTTATGATGAATATCATCTAACATCTTGCACAAAATGGCCAACGATAGATTCTAATTATGTAGTTTTTATAAGTATATACTTTTTATATCCTGTTATTTAATACTCTATAATTATTTGTTAAATATATACCTATAATTTTCATAAATAAAAACGTTCGTGGGTAAGACTCGAACCAGATAGATTATTACGACGTTTTCTATTTGAATGAGTTAATAGGTATTTTACTGGAAACAACCGGAATAAAACAGGTATGTATTGTTCCTTTGGTGAGAAGTGCAGGGTAGGCTATTTACCATTTGTACCGTCGCCAAATATTTTCAATGACTGTTATTTGCCGAATACCTAATATGATATTTGAGATATAATATCTGAGATTAATTTATTTTGATTCATTGTTGTTATAAAATAGAATTTTTCGGTGATTTCGGTAATAATAGGCATAACGTCTGAATCAGTGTGTATATAAATACTGTTATGCGAGTATACCTGGCTTTGTTCAGGACTAGTCTAAAGCATTTGTCCTGAAATCTGCTATCGAGTATCATTCGCAGGTATTTGACTTTATTTGCTATCTCTACGTGTACTCCTAGCAGTTTAAGGGCATAGACTAAGGCGCTGACAACTGCGCTGTTACCGATATGAATACTTTTGTTCTTAAAGCAATAAATACCTTAATCAATTTATGCCAAACTTTGAAAATATTTTTGGGTAAACGTCGAAAAATCCCATGAATTTCTGATAGGGGCAATTGAGATACTACCTTCTAACTTTTGTCATAGATAATAAAGTTTAATCTACTCAGCTGCTATAAACGATATCTTTCAGATAACCTCAACAAAATCAAACTTTATTTAACCTAAACGAAGTAAATTATTCTTGATCTCTACACTATAAAATAAAATCTAAAATATCACTAACAGATCATAATCTCAAAAATCAGCACATAGCCCCGAAGACCTTGTATTGTGTACTTTTATCCTAAAACCGCTCGAATGATGAATATTTAATCTTCTAACCCATAAAAATACAAGATGGGGAAAAAAATGACCGAGGATATAAACAAGCAGGTAGTGAATTTCGCATGTTTATTGCAGAACACAAGCCGTAAAAATGACATTTTGATGACCGCCCTGAAGTCGATAGTATCGCAATGATATTGCTCTTCAACGCTAAGCGTACACATAGCATTACAAAACATTCCAATTGCATTGGAAATTATATCTACATAAGCTCGCGACACCACCCCCCGGGCCCAAACCAAAACGCACACCGTCAAAACTATTTGTACGAGAGGTTATTTGTATGTGGGGGTTATACTAGGTTACACTAGTGACTTGTGACACTCAATAAAAATCCAAATTGAATTCAAATTTAAACATGAAACATGCTCCACGTTCATCATCGACACGGCCGCCACATGGTAACGTGGCAACCATACACACACAGATGCACATGCACAGACACACCAGCAAAATGCAAATGGATGGAAATGGAAAATGTAAATCCGATATATTCTAAATTCAAATATGTACACATTTGCATCGAAATAATGCGATGCGATTAAAACTTCCCAAAGCCCTTTCTCCTCTCTGTTTCTCAACCAACGGTCTCGCCATCTATTCCTATCTCGCCTAGACGAAGTTGCACCAGCGTAAAACTTATAAAACTAAGCTAACAATGGCGTAATCTAACCTAACACCAAGCATGGCGCGCTTTATTTACGTTTATTAGCGCCTGCAAAGGTTCGAAAGTTTATTAACGATTATACACTTCCTGAGAAACTAGCATTTACTCGTTCGAAACAAAAAAAAAGAAACACCAAAATGAAATGCAAAGTAAAGCACAAACCAATTAAATTCCCCCCAACAAACGCCACTTGTTTATGATAATTAGTTTTGTTTGCGTTCCAAAGTGTAGCGTTAAACGCGTATAATTCGAAACGTTTCGTGAAAATGTAAAGCGTATCATACAATGCTACAATCAAATTCGAAGGAAATAAAAGGAAGAGATAGTAAACGTGCAATGTTTGGACGTTTTTGGGCGACGCATCTTGATAGCATGCGACGATAACAGCGCCAAAGGTCACTAAAAGCTTCCCGCCCTAATATGGCACCACACATCCAGCGCAACATGGGAAAACCGAATACACGCAAACAACAAATAGATATCTATGAAATAATAAAATATATGGCCGTGCAGGCAGAGGAGATAAAGACGGTTGATGTAGATTGTAGAAATTCAAACAGATGTTTGGGGAGAGTCCACAAGTTGAATATCTTGAGGCATTTTCTGTACCTATTGCCTCTATCCAACAAAAGACCAGCCCAGACGAGAAGGTACAAAACGGTGTCGAGCCAGAGCAAGCTGGCTGCAATAGAGCAAGATGGAGTGCGAGGCACGCGACCCGCGACGACGCGCTGCAGCGAAAACTCGTTTTTTGAAAGCTTACAAAAGCTCACAAAACACTCAACTATTTCGTTCTGACCCCGAGCGAGTCCGGGCCCCGGCCGGCTGAGAGGACAGACGGGCATAACAGGTATTAATAGTTCTATGAAGCACGTGAGAGACGTGAGAAAAGAACATGGCTGCCCTCTTTTTTCTCTCCTTCGTTCCCGGTTCGAAATAATGCAATCAGTGGCGTATAATGACGCTACACGACGTTTTGGTCGATGGGGTGGGGGTAGACAACAGTTGGTACCAAGTAAACTTTTTTCGGATGAAACGAACAAGAAACTTGTAGCTGCTGTTTTTTCTTTTTTGTTGAGAGAAATTTTTTGATTGACGTGAGTGTCATAAAATGTTCATGTTTAAGTAGCTTTTACTGCATCATGTTGGGTTTTAGATGTTTTCTTTTTCTTTGCATGGGTCAATAAAATTGATGGTATCTTCTTTAACTCCAGCAATTGGTACGTTTACAAAAGGTGGGTCGTGAATTCTGATGTTTTGAGTTGCTTTTGTGCAGATTCAATGATTTTTTGGTCACATTCAATGATGGGGTACCTTAAATCATGGTACCTGCATTTGTACATATATATCTAGAAAAAAATGTAACATCTAAATGTCGGTTTAGGATATGACATTTTAAGGTAAGCTGAAAATACGTTGATAATTGGAATTTAGCTTCCTTTTCTTATAGGGTACCTTTCTAACATTTGGGAACGTTAAGTATGTTTTAAAGGTCGTCTATCCACTTTATATCCCCCCCACCTCCACACTACCCCCAAATGTTTATTGATTTCCCAAAAGTATCAAATAATCAAAATTTGAGCCGCCCGACTCAAATGGGCTCTAAAGTTCCCGGTTCTATATGAGGCTGGCCCCATCTATGCCTAAAGGATAATCTGCCCCTGCGGGAAGTTATGGTACCTACATTACATATCATTTCTTCAAATTAAAGTCATGACTACTTTAATCTTTTATAAACTAGAAACGTAGTACACTTTCTATAGTTTACTAAAGTTTGGTACCTTTTCTAATCCCCATCCACCTTCATCATAAACCTTGATAAACTTGCATGAATCCTTTAAATGTTACTAATATATTTATTAAATGTTCCAAATTGTTGGTTACATTGATATAACTTCAATGATTAGTAAGAATTTTGTGCTATTGTCGTCTTTGCTAGGCTTATCAAAGTTGATGATAATAAGTTTCATTTGATTCATCCTACTGATAAAAATAGTCTTTTCTTCTCCATTATTGTTTTGGTATCCATTATAATCTTAGAGAACCTAGAAAACCTTCTGTGAAGTTTCTGGTACCCCCACCAATTGTACAGTTCATCGTGATATCTATATTGAAGGCCTGCCAACTTTCCCATTTTGATATTCTTTCGAACATTAATGGCATTAGGTAACTTTAACTTGCTGGTATCCCCACCCCGAACTATCCGCATCATCAGTTCTAGAGTTGAATGTTTGTCCAGAAATGGTAACGCTGCTACCAGTCGCTAAATAATTGGTTAATCAGTTGAGTAAGATTGAAAAGCATTTACCTTGTACAAATACTGATCAAACATCCTGCAAACATCTACATCGCTGCCGACGCAATAAGTTGCCTCCATAGTATCAGCCGTAGAGTTGAGGGTGTTGATCGACGCGACGATGGGCCGTAAATGTTCCAGCGTGTTGGCGGTGCGTGGTCCGGGGGCGGTCGCAAATCGAGAGTGAGCGAGAGTCACAATGCCACGCAATTACTGGCTGGCGGCTGGCGGCGGCGACGACGAGTCGGCGAGCGTGTATATATAATCCCAGTGGAATGATAGCAAGATACAAGTCACACAAACTGAGCACACGACGGCGGAGGGGGCTCGGTGTTACCCGGTGTGTGCACAACCGGTGTTGTGCCGGCAAGCCGGTAGCGGGTGTCTGCTGCTTTTTTTTTTAGTGCATAGAAATATATATCCAATTTGGTGGTTGGTGGCGGCGATTCGCACGCGGGCGATTTTCTTGCCCCGACAAACAAAACACTCACACACCAACGCACGTTCGCGCGTTCCGAGATGAGGATGAGGTACAACCAACACAGAATACACGTGTTCGCACTGGCACGGCGCGTAACGAAATAGCGGCGCGCGGCACTCGCTCGCTAGACCCCTCCCGTGGGGGGATATATCCTGCAAGCCTGCTGGCTTCGCCGCTGCTGGCTGCACAGCCTGCGAATGCCTGCCCCTTCCATGCTACGCCACGGCACACACAGACACGCACTAACACACCACCAACCCACTCACACACACACGCGCCGTCATCGGCCTGCGCCGTACAGACTCGAAACTCGCGCGGCCCGCGTCGATTTAAATCTCAAAAATCCATGAAAAACGAATAAATAATACCCGCCGTTTCCCCTCGGCCGACCCCTTTTCATACCCACACACATACATGTACACACTGCAAGGACGACGACGCTGGGGGCGAAAAGGATTCGTCAAAATCACCACCAACCGTCCTGCTGGAAAAAGAGCTGAGTTGTCTCGCGGTGCTGTGCGCGTGGCAACATTGTGCGATTTATGTAATCATTTTACGTAATTTCTACAAGTTGAAGCAACCACGCTCACACAGCCCGACATTCATCGCTTACAAGCAGAGACATGACGAGAAACGAATTTAAACATTTTAAAAGATTGACGAAATTGAGATCAAGTAATAAAATGTTTGCTCGTGCGTTTGAGTCAACATTGAAACTAAAATAGAAATCGACACGCTTATTTATAGGTTAGGTTAAAAATATACACATTTCTTATGCAAATAGCATGTAATTACGGCGAGATATGACTCATGTGTACTTTAGACTTTCCTTCAATTTTCTCTTTAAAATGTACACCTTCCTAATAAATGGGGACAAACTAGTATAAATTGTCATCAAATATTTACTTTAGTGGAACGAGACTAGAAAGACATTTCTAGAGTTTTGTATAGAAAAGTTTAGTCAATTTGAGGTTAAGTTTAAATGACCTATGTTAGATTACGATATCTGTTATTAGTTAATTTAGAAATTCGATTAAATTAAACTTATAATATAGATTGCTCAGATTTAGTTTATTGCTTAAGTTGAGTAAGAGGAAGAAATCTTAGCTTGTGAAAGTTGGGTAGGTAAAAGTAGGCAAGACTTGATTTAACCTTGACTTGACTAATAGTAGGTTAGAAGAACCTCCTTTAATCAAACGCATGTATTCTTTAAAAATGATAGTTAAGGTAGGTTAGATTATGATACATTGAGATTATCACGGATTTGGTGAAATGAGGTTACATTCATTTATATGAGGTTACGAAAGATAAACTATGTGAGTTTAGATTATGTCAGTTGATAATCCTGCGCCATATAATTTGCCCCATATATAACATTTGTAACTTTGGCTACTTCCTTCGGACTTTCGCATCCCCGTGAATAATATCTACCAGTCATCCCAGCCAGGTTATATTTGGTTGTAGTGGGTTAATTTACTTGTGGACAACCTTGTGGGCCAGTTCCAGGCTTTGAGTTAGATGATGAGGCCTAAGTTCTTGTAGCGCAACGGTCTGCCACGCCCCGCTGAACACATGTGACCTATTTACTAATTTCAAGTGACAAGTGAGTTTTAACCGAGAGGATCTCCCTCCCCCATTTGAGTCCGATAAGATATCTTATTGAAATTGTGGATGATTTTGATCCACATGCTAAAAAGGTTACCTAATCCTGCTCTAAAGGACATTCATTAGATGTATTTCAGCATAAATTAGGTTGGATATATTTAGTTTAAGTTAATGTGCATTTTGTATGGCAGTTCCCCACTGTGAAGGATTGAAGAAGGAATGGTTAGGGTACCAAGGTAGAGGAGGGAATATTGTCGGAAAATGGCTAAAATGGATTTGTAGATATAGTTTATAGATGAGGTATTCATTGTGTTAAGTTTTTCTTATTTATTTGTTGAATGTTGTAAGACAGTGTTGGTTAAAGCAGACTGGCTAAGATAGTGTGAAGAGTGAAGTATAAGTTCCTTCAGTTATCACGAGTTAAGTCAAACTGATATTATAAATGGTTAGGACGAAATTAAAACATTGCTGCAGTGTTCTGAAAGTAATCTGTGTTAGTTGTCCTTTTGAGGTTAATATCAGGATATGTAATAGGAAGAAGACGTTGATCGTAGTCGAAGCAGCGTGAAACTAACACAAAGTGGCTGCGAGGAAGCAGGAGGCAAAAAATGCAGTGATCAAATGAATAAATGACTAAACGAGCGAATCGTGGCGTGCGGCGCGTGTGGCAGGATGGCAACAGCGGTAGCCGTGTTGAAACGTTTAAATAAGTGTGAACAGGCAATCGAATGGCATGCGCCTTGCTGCTGGCGTGCCGAAAACGAACAAAAAGCGCCGTCCCCCGCCTGCCCGACACCGAGAGAGCGTAGAGCACCGACAAAAAAGCGCCTGCCTGCTCCGGCATTGCATGGCATGGCATGCCGGTGGCTCGCTCATGATCTTGGAACGCGATCGCAAAGCGTGCGGGGCGCTCGCACACACTGTGCCACTGTGCCAGCGAGCAGGCAGGCGGCAGGCCTCCAGCCGAGACACTCTTCCTTCCCAACACTTACCCACACCGACACGACTCTCGCATTCGCATACGCCGAGTTTCATTCAAGTCATCCTTCGGGGCGCCCGTGTACGTACACGAGAGCCTGCCGCAACCAAGTGTCGTCATCGTCGTCGGTGTCCTGGCGGCACGCCACAGCAGGCGCCGCCCGCACAGCACGTGCAGGAAGAGCGCGGTAATGTAGGCGATTCCGTTAAAAGGCCGTAAACACGGCACCGGAGGGATCTCCGGGGCGTTCGCGTCGAGCGTCTACACCACGTCTGCCGACACGCCGCCCGCAGACGGTGTGTTGACTGTCGGCCCCGATCCGCCCCTAAACGCTATAGACATCTTACTTCGTGGATATCATGCTGGGTGCGGGTTTAATAGAATCAAACAATTAGGATACAAACAAGTGGAAGGGGGAAAAGAAGTCATTGGCACCAATTTGCTCAGGGCTTGGAATATCACATTTTGAAGGATCTGTGATTAAGAAATGTTACACTCTTTGAGTATTTAGTTTTGGAATGATCAGGTCAAGGATGTTGAGTCTCTAGAAATGTTTCTCAACTTGAGACCCGAGTACACTAAACTTGTTTTTCCTTGGTTTGATAATCCGTCTTCATTGCTTTCGACATATATTACCTTATCCTTTTTTGGGTTGATCCTTGCCATCATCGGATTCTTAAATTCAGTAGGATAATAACCAATTGTTAAATTGGTTTAATTTGCTGAAATTACTTTGAAGTCCCATAATAATTGTATTTATGTGTGTAGTTACCCAAGGGCCTGCAATAAAGAGGTCCCCAGTCACCGGCACACATGTAAGGATGGAAAGGTCCCTTCGGGCGAATTTCACACACACTTGAAACGGCGCGGGCAGAGAAGGAGTCCCTTTGGCCCCTAAAACAAAATACCTACCTCTGGAATAGAAGAGGCGGCCCCAAATATAAAATGCCTAGGGATCTAAGGCTACTTCTATGACAGTTTGAACTATTGGTCTTAGCTGCTTCCTACAAATATTTTCTTGCATCCATGATTGTACCAGGGTACTCTAGTCATTGTAAATGGGGAAGGTGGTATTTCGAACTTATTATGGCGAATCCTAGCATATTGGAAGCATACGGTGTAACCAATTTCCCGTTTCATTCAATATCAAGCATAGCAAAATCTATGGTCCTTGAAACTTAATCCTTGGCAAACACATAGGGCTGTTTAATTTGGCACTTCAATATTTTTTCTGTGTCAAAGTGAAACGAAAAGGGGGGAATCGTACCTCAAACTTAGAATCATTTTTAAGTCGAAGCTTGCATTAGAAGGGTTGCCATGTAAGAATTTGAAAAAAAAACGGAACAAATATTCCCTGATAATTGGCAAACAGATAAGGAAACAGAGAAGGAGAGATTATACTGC
The DNA here is from genome assembly GCA_027575185.1 of Mimaenictus wilsoni. Classification (NCBI taxonomy): domain Eukaryota; kingdom Metazoa; phylum Arthropoda; class Insecta; order Coleoptera; family Staphylinidae; genus Mimaenictus; species Mimaenictus wilsoni. The sequence goes on from JAODAC010007480.1 coordinate 14,426, forward strand.
ATTTGTCGCCTTCGGAATGAAGTAATAACAAGAAGTAATATATGCATTTTTACGGGGATTGCTCGGTCTGAGTCCATATTTCGGACTTGCGCCATACGCTCCACCACGATCCTTAATGTATTTTACCAAATATTAAGAGGACTATCCATTATGTCGGGACATATTACTATAATCATGTAGGGTAAGGACGAAAAAACATTTGCTCCTTTGCAATATCGTTTACCAATTGCATTTTGTATCCTGGTACAGAAACCAATTTATTCCAATAGAGGCTTAGAAGTTCAATCATGCAAGAACTTGTGTCTTCATAAAGATAAAACATACAAAGATAAAAAATTACTGCGAACTATTCTGCAACATTCTTCTTCGGCTTCTTCTTCATTTGTCAGTGAAATAAGGGATGTTTCAAACGTGTCTAACTGATCCTGCAACTCTAACCTAGTACTAGACAAACCATACAAGGATAAAATGAAGGCATTTAACCGATTATGAACAAGATATCTTAATGTAACAAGCCATATAATACGTGATGTGTGCGAATGGACGCATTTGGTGTGTTGATAGGACACCACGACCGCCAACGCCGGACAATCGCACGTAATTTCGTGATTGTTTTTACGAGGCGCGAACATGTGCGGCTGCTGCCCGCCACCAACAGGCTGCCGGGTGTCGAGTGCCGACAACAACACTCGCAAACCGTTTTCATTCATTTTCAGTTTAGCGGGCACGCGTATGTGGTTGTGGTATGTGTGTGGTGGTGGTCGCTCGTTCGCGGCAAAACGTAAACCGTAGTAGAATAAACGTGCCGCATGCATGGCGGTCGGCCACAACCCGAACACAGCCAGTCAAAACCCACACGCACATGTAGGCACACGTATGTGTGACTGCGCATGCAACACGATAATAACACTCGGGTATCTTTCTGCTCGTCTCTCTATCTCTGTATACAGTCTATCTCTGTATACATATATACATACACATACATAATATGCGAGCATGTGTTTGCGGATGTGTGATGTGTGCCGGCGGTAGTAAAAGTGGCAATGGCATGGCACACGCCATTCACGAGTCCGTCACGTTTCGGGGGACCACGAAAAACATCTCATTCAACGAAACCGCAGGCAAAGCACTCGTAAAATCGCTAGCGAGAAATGGCTGGTTTGGTAAAAGTGCGGATGGTCTAGGTGGCTTGGTTGGTGTGGCCCTGGCCCTGGCTGCTGCTGCTGGTGACCTGACCTATGCCAACGGATTCAAGGCGAAGGTGCCGTGGTCGTGGACGTGTCAGCAGGAGCAAGCGGCGCACGTTACATGCAACACACGGCAAATGCCAAATGATTGTATATATATGAGCATGGAATGCGTGGTTGCGCCCGCGTTGGCGTTGGATGCGTGTCGGTCCGGCCCAGAGCAGCTTAAATAAATCCGCGCTACTGACCGACACGCGGTGGCGCGCCGCAGGCTTGCCGGCGCGCGTACGCCTGGCACAATGTGATTGTGCGATGGTGTTAAAACATCCGCAGGCTGAATTCACAATTCGCCTGCAATTACACGAAACGAGCGTGAGCGTGCGCCGCGAGAGCCGGAGTGTCGACAAATCGTTCAAATAACACGCCTATTAAACCCAACGGACCGTTTAATTGGCATATTCATCTGACCGTTTACACTTTTTGCCACTATGTCCAATTATCAAAAATCGTCAACATCGTACACCATCGAAACGGAATATAATCTGATATAAACTGATATTGCGGGGATATATGAGTACAATTTCGTCAGTGGAGATCCCTGATGAAAGATCCGTGTAAATGATTATTCTAAGAATAAAGGAATGTTCAAAGTTAATTTCAGGCTTTCCCTGATCTTGAGTCTCACTTGTATTCAAAGGCGACTGAGTAATAAAGAACCTTCATGACAGGCTCTTTAAAAACAATCAGAAATAGATTCCTGGGTGCAATTTGAGAAACACGACTGGAAATTAACACGTTTATTATGGAAGTCTTCAATATTTCTAGGAACATCCCAAGCTTATATTAGAATAGAATGTAGGTAATCTAGCAAGGAATCAGGACAAGGGCTGAAACCACGGCGCGGCGCCCACTAACTAGAGATCAAAAGCAATGACCCACGTGAAACTAATTCTTAGGGAAGCACCACATTCAGATCTCATCGTCTAGACCTAGCAGAAGAAACCTAAAAAGCTCAAAAGTAAGGAGGCACCTCACTACCAGTTTCACCTCACTCACATACCTGGAGTAGCAATGCGAGTGGAAACCGTATGTAGAGTCTCATGAATGAACCAAAATAAGTTGATTTTCGGTTCAAACTAAGGGGATTCCTCTCGAGTTTGGGCTCTTGTAATGGGGTCCGCCTTTGTCTTGAGTTTAAACATAAATAATATTTGGAATGCTCCGTGGCCTTCACCAAGATGTTCGGAGGGTCGAAGGTTGCTCATCCCTGGTCTTTCGGATTTCATGAGCGAGTAAGAAAGAGTAGAATACAAGACAAATTCGGAGGGAAAGCATATAATCGAAGGTGCCAATAAAGACAACCCTAGACCGGTATACATTAGCAATCCTTCCTCTTCCTTTACCATCTTGCCTTTCATTCTTGGTACAGTGAGCATATGATTTCTATTTGGGTAGGCCACTAATCTGTCCCAACCACATTTATCACTAACCACATTTATCGTAGAGGTTACTGGAATAGGTTGATTTGACAACAACTAGAATTTTAACCTGGAACCCCGGACGGAAAGCAGCGATCTTATCAACTGTGCTACTATACTTAAAATTAGTTTAGCTTAAAACTCATCAAGCCCATGTTCTTAATATATTTAGAGGTCCTTGGGAATGTGGGGGGTTGGGGGTTGGTAGAAGCAGAAATGTAAATGATTGGTCCAGAATTTATACCTCCAGGAGGGCATCAAAGATGGAGGTGAATGACTCCTGGACGCGACCATTTTATTGTTCCGTCGCGAGGTTTGGGGCCGCTTTGGTTCCAAAATTAAAACTTGCCGCTCCCAAGCATCTGGTATAAAAATATTAATTTAATCATGTTTCAAACAGGGGCACTGATGAAAAAGTTTCACTACTAGGTCCAACGCGAAACTAAAATATACGGATTCGTCCAAGCAGGATCTTAATGCGCCAGGTGCCCTGAGCACCTGGCGCATTAAGATCCATATGAATCATATTAGTCATTTGTAATTTGTTCCTAATGTGACTAATTACATTGAAAATCAATCAAACAAAAAAATGGATTGTAGTGGTTCCCATTCTATAAAAGGCAGTCCTCCCAGAAAATACCGCAATACAAAATTTGTAGTACACTTAATGGTCATAATTTATATAGGGAATCGAGATAAAGCCCTTGCCAAGACCTCTTTCTGAGCAAAAGATTTCCAAACCTCTTGGAACAGATGTAACATAATCCAACCTTCTTTAACTATCCAAAATCTTCAAATATCCCTGAACTATTAATCATTATACCTCCAAGAATTTTCTTGGTTTCTATAGTGATTTGCAGTTCATTACATCCAATTATTAAAAAAATCCCTAAGGAGAAAAATCGGTATCTAATAAATGAGAATATCAAGTAATCATTAAGGTTTTTCGTGTTGGGAAAGGACCTCTGCTCTGCTGCGGTGGGATAAAAACAAGATTGGTGTAATTGTTAGTATAGCGAATGGTCGTAATTCCTGCTGGTAACGACGCGTGCCGTTGCAGCCAGGCCGGGGCGAGTGTCCCGGGTTGAGAGCGGGACCCTCGCGGCGAGGCGCGCGTGCCCGGCATCACGGGGCGGGATAGCGGTATAGATGCAATGTACAAGCGAAAGGCGGCTGTGGCGGTGGCGGCATGGCAGCGTTGGTGGTGCTGGCGGCGGTGGCGGCGGCGTGCTGCTGCGGCTCCCGTTCCCCTGAGCGTGTAAGTACGTGTCGGCACGCGCGCACCCGGCACCACCGCCGCCGCCGTCGACCGCATAGCCAGCCGCCGCCGCAGCCGCTGCACGCCGCCGCCAGGAGGGTATCGTCGTGCTAATAGCTTCGAGCTCGATGGGAGCAATCTTTTGACACCTACGTTTATTAAGAGCTTGTTAACCTGATTATTTCCGTCCTGTTTTCATGATGCAAATATTTTTTTCCCTCTTCTCTTAAAAATGAGTTTGCTTTCTATCAGATTTTTTAAATATTTTAGTTCAGTTATTCTTAGAGCAATACATGTTTGATATGTGATAAGCAACTTGTGTTGCCTAAATTATTTAATTTATTTAGTAACTTATCTGACTGTTACTACTATACAGTACAACGGTTTTTCGTCATGAATACGCATGCGCTAACCGATTGGAGTAGTGAATCTTAATATCCCGGTTTTTCGAAATTATTTGTATTTGTTGATTTGAAAGTTGAGAATTTGCTTCATTATTTTGCGAGGCTTAATTCAGAATAAGTACGCATTTTAATGGACCCTGCATGAATTGAGTTATGTTCCCTGTCACGGAGATTGAGGGGTTTAACCAATAAAAATAAATTAATGCGTAACCTACCATTATTAAAGTGTCAATAGTATCATTCTTAGCCTCCTAAGTCCTGCCAAGATTAGCCCAGAGAGGCTACGGACCATTACCTTTATATTGGTGTAATTCAAATGTATTTTTCTGAAGTCCTAGGTTATCTGCTGGTGCACAAATATAAGATAAACTGTTAACACATTATCACGTCTTGTAATAGACATCAAATTGTGATCATTTAGACAAATTGATAATATTAAACGAAATAATGAAAAATGCTGGTGTTATCCGGAAATATCCATTGGGCCTTCTTATTACTTCTCGTAAAATGTAACAAGACCGGATAAAATGATAGATAAAATTATCAATGCTTAACAACGATAGTCATTTGTTAACAATTCATGTACCAAAATTCCAAAGAATTACTGAATAATATTCACTTTTAATGAACAGTATAACTATTAACTGTAATTATTACTAGATTAAATCCATCTTGTTACAAGCAAGCCTTTTAAAATCTTTTCAAAATGTATTTGCGTAACATTATGGTATTTATATATTTTAAATTGAATGTTTTATAAATAATAATACAATGTAAAATGGTTCAGTTTCATGTTGAATTGTAATTATTGGGATTGTGGAAATGTTCTCTTTGACATGCTGTTCTTTAAAGGTTCGGAATGAAGCCTTTGAGATGGATCCGGAAACATAGAGGATGTAAAGATGAAGGAAAATCCATTTCGTTTCGACTTGATGCTCAAATTGAATGTTTTGTGTAGCATGCACTATGGCGGCGGCGTCGGCGGCGGCGGTTTTAAGGATGTAGGCGCGGCGAGGCGCGCACGCGGGCCCAGTTTCTCGATCTCGAAATAGCGTGGGGACTGTGCGGCGGCTGTGGTGGTGGCGGCGTGCGCCAATCCGCCACATACACACGAACATTCAAACATATATACACACACGCCGACAAAAGTGCTCTTGATAAGCGTGATTTAGCAGCCCCGGGGATATTGATTTTTACGCGTGCCCCGCGCGCGTGCCGCCGCCGCCGCCATCGTCGCCGTCTCCGCCGCCGCAGAGCAGTGTGCCGCGTGGCCTGTGTAACCCGTCCCCTGCACGCCCGACGTCACGTCCGCCGGCACGCGCCTGCGAGCGACCACCGCACCGCCACCGTCTTGGTGGGTAACGTTGCGCGCGGCTGCGGCAGCGACGTCGTCGCCATGACAGGAGTGGCGGCGGGTGCGCTTGCAGGAAAAGATGCTTTTCATTGGCGTTGGATTTCCTGCGCGGACGGCCCGCGGGAGAAGAGCGAGACAGCGCGCCCGCGGTGGGGTTCTGAAGCTCGACGGCGTACTGCCACCGCCAACAACCACTGTCGCCACCACCGCACGCCACCGCCTGGCAGCCAGCCGGTAGGCAAATACAGCCATTATGCTCGATGTCATCGTGCCAATTGTCGTCCCAAAGACGCGATAACACCTGATGAACATCCCACCCCCGCGCTCCGTCGAGCAGGCGTGCGCCTCTACCACCGCAACCGAAGCCACCACCACCAACGCACGATGCCAACACCACCGCCTGCTGCCGCCGGCAGCATCCAAACGCAACAAAAACCCAATGTTACTTAATTGTGTTTGAACGGGGTCGCACAAACTCGAATTAAACGCGATGCTTTTTACCGTTACGCATTAGCGCTGAATACGTTCTAAGGAGGCAAACAAAAGTCATCTTTGTATGGATCACAAAAGTCTTATTACGTCGAAAATGGCTGGCCCAAGTATCTGGGTATTGTTGGCGCATTGTTATTTTTAATTGTTTGCCTACATGCCTCGGGGAGGGGGCGGTGCGTTGGAGGCTGCTTCGCGTTTATATGACCGATAAGTTTTTCCATCCCCCCATTGTTCTACAACTTTCGAGATGCTTAAGGACTGAAGATAAGAAAACTCCCTTGACGGAAACAATCAACGTCGTGAAACACAATTCATTTTGTTTGTAATAAATACATTTATTTCAAGACGTTGATTTTGGATACACTTATATATCGTCTGATATCTAACCATTTTTAATATTGCTATAACTGAAAGTTTTGTATAGATGGCGTCCCAATGCAACATTTTATATTATCGATAGATGAATATCGATATTATTAGGAACATATATAAAAATATGTTCATCACTTTTTATAAGTAAAAAGTGTTTTATTGTCAAGTGATGTTTAAATGGAAATGAGATAAGGTCGTAGTGGTGAGATTGAAATTGGTATATTACAAGGATAAGCAAACCGAGGCTCACTAAACATGTTTATGTGAATTTTGTGGTCAAAAGAAAGGTTGCTCATCCCTGGCATACTTTTTTCATACATAAATGAAAATATAAAACACTATTATAGGCAGACATGAATAAGGGGAAGACGCGAAAAAATACGGCGGGGAGTCACCCTAGGGACAGTGTGGAGAGCACGGAAATAATATTGAGAATAGACTCTAGTAATTTTCCTCATACATGCATATAATTAGAGGGATGAAAAGTCAAATGTCGCGAACAATTTCGCGTATATAATAGAAGAGCTATATAACCATATACCACAAATATTATATTGAAAACATTGTTCTAAGCCTCGAAAAAATACAATTAAAAATGTCTAGTAAAATACTAAAATGTTGTAACCAGTGCTACACCATGACAAAAGACGGCAACAGAAATAAAACCTTTAGAAATGCGTTAACAAGAACTGAAGTAAATATATTGTTGAGTCAGATTTGAAAACGAATCAAAAAGGGAGATCCAAAGTAAGAAAAAATTAAATTCAAAAACAACAAACAAATTAAAAGACTAAGACTGAAGAATATATCAACGCTCACAGAGTTCCAAGAGACGTCAAAGAAGCCACAACTAAAATATTTAATATATGATTAAACAAACACTTTTTTCGATGTTCTACGAATTCAATTTATTGTTATTCTATGCATATTTCGGTTTTCGCTATCATCAGGTACTGAAACAAAAAGTTACGCAACGCAGCTTAAATGGAAAAATTTGCACGGCAAAATTTCCTTGACATCACAATCACAAAATCAGCCAATACATTACATAGAATTTGGCATTTTCAGAAAACCGGTAGCAAAGGACTGTGCGTAGTACAGCAATAAATTGTGTTTGTAGAACATCGAAAAAAATGTTTGTTTATTCAATTATTATCCATCATGTTCTATCAACAAGTGACAGAAGACTGCATCAACTATAAATGATTTAACACCAGAGGAAGCTGTCAGATGCATGAATTATTTTAAACTTTATGCATCAGTGCGAAATCGTACCAAGAATAAATCCTAAAAAATATTCAATTAAATAACTTAATTAGAAATAGGTTTGGCGCAATTTTTATGGAAACCGATCGCTGTCAAATGTCTTGTCCCAGGTGTGTCCCAAAGTAAAGAAATATTTGTATGGTTTCCATTTTCTCGGCATTTATTTAGTCTATTTTGAAATACCGTACATATTCTTAAACTTACTAATGTGCGATACTTAAAAATGGTTCAAACTTACCCTACTTCACCTTAAACTAAAAATTGAGAGTACCCTGCAGAAGTAATACTGTTATACACTTTAATAGATTCATTTTCCAAAGTAATCTGACATAAATAAGTGGAACTAATTGATTATTAAATATTATACGTATATTTTTGGTTTTTGTATAATTAAGAAAAGGGCAATAAAGAAATATTAATATTGTTGTAAATACAACAATATATCAAATATATCAAATGAAATTAAATCATAACACAGATATAAAATGTATAATATAAATTGCACACAGGAAAATAATACATAAAATATGGATATATTTCATATATCCTCATTTTATATTAAACCTATTTTTTGGTTGCGCTTGTTTTCGCTTATATTTCATCTCGGAAAACTTCAACTATTCGATTTCCATTTGTTCCCCTATCCTTTTTCCGACGTTCCTCCATGCCTTTCGTTTCTTATCGCAGCTTTATAAATTTGACGTGACGTTAATCTGAACAACATTTTACAGAATTTCCTATCTTGTTATCAGAGAAATGAGATACTTCCTATTAATGATAAAATGTTTATGTCATCCAGCAAAGTATTAAAAATTAATCGAATGATAAAAGAAAAGATATAACCAAGAATCTTCGAGTCTATATTTTTCTATCCTTTACCTAGGAGTTTGTGAAACTTTCGCAGTACTTTCCAATTTTTCTCAACTTCCCTCGCCCACACACACACAAACTGCCACTCACATTCACACTTATGCCAGGGCATATAGTTTAAAAGTTTTCTTTGCCTCCCATTCTTCGGACCCTCTTTCAAGGAAGAAAAATTCTCCAACTCAAATAACATGGAATTTTCTATTTTCAATCTTCCAGCTTGAATTCATTTTTTTTTGCTCTTCGCGAATACATCTCTCGTTCTGCGCACGTGTGCGTCTCGTACAAATATTAACTTATTTCTTTTCGTATTTTCATAAAAGAAATTTCATTATTTCCCCGTTACATTATTTCCCTGGCGGTCGACTCAAGTGCGGACGAGATAGCGTTATGGTGTAATGAAATTCCCATTTGTAAATTTGTTATTATTATTTTAAAGAATTTCCTCATTTTCATGCGCATTAAAATTGTAAATTACCGCCAAAGTCGTATATGCGCTGTGTTCTCTTGCGTGTGAATTTGTGTGTTTTATTGCACAATTTCATAAATCAACGCTTCCCTGAGTCTCGTGCCGCGATGCAATAAAAACGCTCGGTTCGAAACAACAAAACCTGCTATTAATCTGTCTTGCTAACAATGCTGGCTTGTTTTAGTCAAGTGTGCTCTAATTATAGCTCGTGTACCTCAGAAAATTTTTGTTATTGTGAGATCTGATTTAGCCACATAAGCTGTTGGAGAAGCACAGATTCTTTGGAGGAACATTTTTTCTAATAAATTGATTTAAATGATTAGTCTTCTATTAATAATGGAGATGAAAACCGGCTTCTATTGTTTTTGCGTGAGGTGAAATTTTGGAATATTTGACCAAATTTTCTGTAGAAACGGCTACATGTGGCCCCTTTGCTGTTCTAAAGCAGGGGTGAGCAACCAGGCGGTCCGCCTTGATCTCAACCCAAGTCTCAAATTCTCAAAAGGGGTGCGAAAGCTCCTGGGGCTTAGGATGCTTCGTGGCGGCACAAATATGTTCGGCATATTGCGCCTTAGTCATCCTTGTTCTAAACTACGAATTTGTAAATTTTGAAAACAATTGAGCCATCCGCTCTTCGGTTATAACCGAGGTGATTATCTGACTGTCTGCGTACTGAATTGTTACCATGACGATCTGAACGCGCAATGAACTGATGGCGATGATGAATCTTGAAGTAGTTTTCAATAAAATAATCAGCCCGCGTGCCGATTAAAATTATCCATCCCAAAATTGGGCCCCGGGTTGTAGTCTGGCACCACTGATCATTAGACATGTCAAAAAAATATCGATATTGATATATATCGATATATCGGCCTCAAAATTTCGATATTTATCGATAATTTCATTTTTCATAATATCGATATATCAATATCGAAATTTTAAATATCGTTTTGACATGTCACTAACATGTCATGACATAACCGCCATCTGTTTAACATGATTTAAACTTAAACAAACTGCATCATTGATCAACGGTAAAGGCTTGTAGAGATCGCCGGTGTGCAGATTATAGTTTCTAGGCAAGACCTAATTGAGTTGTAGTTAAACTTAACAAATATAGAAATCGATTTAACATTTCAGTTTAAATAAATAAATAATTAAAATTTGCAATTTTATTCCACATTTAAGTACTATATAATATGTTTTGATCTGGTATTTGTTGGAATCCAAGAGATTAACATCAATAACGATTTTCTGCCACATTAGTATTGCTTTTATGTATTATTGTAATTATTATATTTGGCGGAAAGACTGGTAGATCGCGAAATGTATTATTATTATTAGTAATACTTTAAATATCGATTTTTGTCGTTATATTTATTGATAACCAATACGTTTTTATATTTTATAATAGTATTATGTTTTTCTATTACATCACGGATACAGGTTAGTAACACTGCTGTATGAATCTGAGATTCCATGTGTATTAATGATCACTGTAATTAGTTGGTAACTGTAATTAGTTACCAACCATTTACAGATGGGGTTTCGATAGGATCGATATTGATAATATCGATATTTTCAAAATTTTTCATTTAAAATTGTAAATATCGATTTGGAAAAATATCTGACATGTCTACTGATCATTGTCTGTTCACTTCATCGCCGTAACATTTTCATCAATTAGGGCAGTACATCGGCGGGACAGTTCACCTATGCGAACTAAATCGCCAGCAGAGTTTATCGATTTCTTTAAAACCGTATATCTGTAATATGTATATATGATCTTGCCTCTTTACCCAAGATCGACTGAAAACTTTACATAAATAACAATAAATACCGGAACCTCGAGGATGAACAGTCCTAGACCACATTTAGATATGCATACATCTAGGAGGGGTTTTATTTTTAGTATATTGAAACTAAAATATTTTTCCGGTTACCCTTTGGGGAAATAGTAATTACATGTAGGCAATTACAATGGGAAGAAGGTACATTTTGGGGAAATTTGCTTTTAGAAAAAATAGTGAGTGGACTTGTATTCTAGTAGGAGAAGTAATTTAGCTCAAAATACTTGGACGGATAGAATTTAAGATCTCCCGTAAAAGGGTTCGTTAATATGTCGTGAAACAAATGTCCCAAAATAAAATGCTAATGGTATATACACAAATAATATTTGCACTATGTTAGAGAACGCACAAATTAGCGATTGTGCGTCCTTCTCTTTCGGGGCAGTACAAGAGAACATTCCTGCCAACGCCTTTTTTCTTTGATTTTAGTATCGTCGAAATGTATTTCTTATGAGAATAACAGAATTTTCGTTTATATATTTTCTATAGTCAAACTTGAACAATCTTCAAGTTCTTAATACCTATGAATTTGTTTCTATCAATTTAGAACAAACGGTGTTACTTTCATTCGATAAATACTTTTCGTTCAATAATTAACACATTCCAATGTAATTCCCAATTTAAAAAGTTATGCAAACCCTATTATTTTGTTGTCTTAACATTTCTTAGCCATTGTCTATAGGTTCACCTAGAGTTAAGTCTGTATTCCTCGATAAAGTAAATTCAATATTGTTTAAGTAAACTTTTCATACAGCTGCGGGGCTGATTTTGTTCAAAAAGAAAAACACGAAAATGCGTTTGAAATCGAAATAGAGGGAAAACCGTCAAACGTAAACGCCATCATGGGAAATAATGTAAAGTAAATATAACTGAAATTAAACGCAATGCATTTCCCATGCCGTTTAATTGCAATTCCCAGCGTTTTAGTGCGTTTTTATTGGCTTCCAATTGCTGGGCCAGATGTTTGCATATTGATACAATCATCCATCTCTTCGCGGTAATTAAAATTTTACTCTCCTGTTTAGCTGTGGATATGTTATAACAACTCTGTTGTCAGCGGTACACTTGCAGTACAAGACGAGGAGATGTTGCTAAACCGGTTCGCCACTCGTCGCTGCCAATTACGAAACGGTTTTCTAATTAACAACTATTTTTATCTTCTTGGTCGCTCGGGCGCAATTTTTACATTTACATGATTGATGCTCGATGTGCGTACGCTGCAGATGATATGCAGGTCCGCGAGCACGAATTCTTGCACTCAGCAACGACAATATAAGTCAATCTAAGACAATCTAAGTCGAGCCCGTGACGCTGGTAGCAAGACAGCGGAGTGCAGGGACGGAGGAGGGTACGATGTGACCACGATGCAATCCATATAACTACTAACTTTATTTTCTAACTCTAAACCTAAAGATACATGCTAATGACTTATCTCCTAATGGCACATGACGTCGCGATACCAAGAGTCCGGCCGATAACGACTTTATTTGGAAGTCCGGACCCCTTGGCCAATTGCCGCGACATCGTGGCATATTAATAAACATTCGCAAATAGAATATATTTTATGATTAGATACTACATCTAAAATTTCCAAATTAATATTACACTGCCCATTGTTCACCAATGTCCGTTTTCCTACCATCTCGATTTGGTTAATGTGCTCAGCGTAATTACGCTCCTCCTGTTTACGTATCTGCGTAAACAATGATTCTTGAGATCAGACGACGATTAACGGTGACTGGGTATTAATTAATGTGCTAATGAAATTTTCCATCAACTTTATTTTTCATAATTATTTTTTATAATTATAATTAATTAGGAGAAGACAAAGGAAAATCTTCAAGTTTAATTAAAAACGTTCAACAAGTCTGTAATTTATTCAAATGAAGACATTTTAACTTAGGTCGGGTATTATTATGTTCGTGTAATGAAACTTTAATATTTTTAAGGTATTCTTTTGGGTAATCATATATACGTAGTTTTGGTGAATGTTTTAAGAATAAGGGGGGAGAGGTATGTTAACTTTAATACCAAGTAGAAAGTTCTTATATTAGATTTTGAAGATATACTTCTCAAATTAAGAGAAAGACATCTACAAGGGGCTTGGGTTTTGTTCGTGTCTATTCTAAAATTATATCAATAATATTGCATTAAATCTATCGAAATAGGAATTAGCAGCATTTATGAACTTTTGAATGACTTTAAGTCATTCTAATTGTAAGTCATTCCAGCAGGCGCGCTGACGACTGCGCCGCGAAGCCGATATTGCGTAACTCGCTGTTAAAACAATATATACCATTGCTGATCAAACTTTGATTTTTTTTTTTGGGGAAACGGCGAAATATCCCGTTCACACAAATTATTTCTATATACGGAGTACAGTACAAAAATTTTAATTCAATTCAGTGTCGGACAATTGAGACACTCTCCTTGTAAGTAAGGCGAATGAAATTTACGAACAAATTCACTATCAAGCTATTAGGATTTTGAGAAAGTGCTTTTCTCCTTTAATAGGGGACACTTAGAAGAAAACTCAAATAACAAACGTCTCTTAGATGAATTTCTTATCAAGCGATCAGGATTTTGGGAATATTATGTAACGTAGAAGATACTTGAAACCGAGAACAGTAGATAAATTCTATTTAAAAGAATATTTAAATACTTTTTATTATTTCCAAACATTCAACCACCATCTCTGGAAACTGCAACTAGTTGTTATATCATGAGTTAGCTATGTATAAATAGCTGAGTTAGGTAATTCAACTTTAGGTCAATATTTTACGGTACCTTTTGGGAATTAATCATAATATTTGGGTTTTAGGAAAAATAGTTAGAAGAAATATGTTTTTGGTAGGGATAGAAATTTAGGTCAAGATAATTCCAAGAAAATTATATAAGATCTTCTGTAAGTACCACAATGTGATGCGTTACAAATCGTGAAGGTACGTACAATTTGAAGAAGTCGTCTAATGTCTTTGGGTAATATGTTTGGAAGCAAAATCTATTTAGAAGGATTTTATTTGAAATGAATTTTAGCCATAGTCGGCAATCTATGATCCGCGGGTTATCAAATGACTAATTTACCATTGCTATCGTGGTACCATTTACTAATATCAGTGGAGTGAGTTCTTCTTTTCTAGACGTTGTGGCCTCCAAGTATTAAGATATATACCCTATGAAGTCATTGGAACAAACCTGAGTATTGAAGTAAGCGTGCATCAAATTCGTTAGGAGCAGCGTTCAACATTTATTTTAGTCTGGGTGGCCTGCTATTATTAAGATTTATACATTAAGAAGACGTTGAAACAAAACTTTTCCAAAACATATGTAAAAATATCGAATCATAGGTATAAACGTCTATTCGTGCACTTGCTGCCAGTGGCACTCGCTGCGCTCCTGCGTCTAACCACTACGTGCCCAAACGCCGTTTCCAGACTATCGTCTGGAAACGGTATTCTATATAAGGTGAATGGAGTGTGGCTAGAAGAAAAGCATATGAATCAGTAGGTCTGTCAGGAATAGCCGTAAGATACTTACTAGAGGAGGGAGGGGCCCTAGACGCGTGGGTACGGAAAATTGGTCGAGGAGTAGAGGAACAAATCCGACAGGAGTCCATAGCTAGTAGCACGTACAATCC
>JAODAC010007491.1:0-29059 GCA_027575185.1 Mimaenictus wilsoni
AAACATGTTAAAATTCACACTGGAGATAAACACTTTATCGATGTTTTACAATTTTGGTTTATTTGGTACAATGCGCATTTCACCTGTTTCAAACTTCAATCGTTTATTTATACAAAAAATATTTCTTAGGTACAATATTGCTTGTGAGGGGTGAAGATAGATTTAGGTCTAGTTTGTCATTAAGAACCGTGCCTGAATTTTCATTTATTGTCCGTCTAAGATAAATCGTTTCCATATGTAGGATTTTAGGTTTGGAATTGTGCCTGCGTGGTTGCCTCTTATAAAATGGTCCGTGAGCGAGGAACATTGGGGATTCCCCATGTTGTTAGCTAAACAGAAGCGTGTATTGAAATCACGGCCCGTTTGGCCTATATATAAATTATCACAATTAAAACTACCCACTGATCGTTTTTTTATTCTGGGTCTATCAAGTCAATTGTGCTGAACCATTTCCACTTCCCTCCCGTTATCCATACCACGTACCTCAAGAAGTCTTGAAGAGAGAGAGAGCACATGAGAGTCATAAAGGATATCATCATATCCTTTACTTACTGAGTGACACATTTACTAATTTCTAGTCCCATTGGACTAGAAATTAGTAAATGTGTCACTCAGTAACTTGCGGGTCATAGATTCCCGAGTTCTACAAAAATATAATTAATTTGACCCATTTGGCCCAATTAATGGCCCATAGATTATGTGTTAATGAGATTAACATACAGTTGTGACCGCTTTATTTGAATTTCTTTAAAAGAATAAGGGTTAAAGCAAGTTTACAAACTGAAATCCTGTTCCTTTCCTTCTTGTATATATTCATAGATTTTAAAAGCTATCAAATTTCCTTCATACTTTGCATATTTTATGAAATGTATGTGTGTTAATAATAAAGCTTCGCTATGCAAGCAATTTCAAACAGAAAATGTGAAGGCAAAACTGAAAATCCGCGAAATCCGCAAATGCGGAAAACGTTCTCTATCTAGGTCGCGACCTTTACAAACGTCAATAATTGTACTAATAAAATGCGCTAATTGTTACTTGCTTCGAGCTTCAATGTCACACTGTGGTTAAAACAAGTTATTCTGTGTGTTTTAATTAAATAAGAAAATTCTAATTTATTATTTTATATTAGTCCCAAAGCAAGCTCCATTAAAATATATCTATCTCTAAAATAAGCTAACAAACAAATAGTTTATTACAATTTATTAAAATTATACGTTCTATCACATTAAGTTGGTTATAAAAATAAATATTGAACAAAATTAAGAAATGGCAAATTTTATTGGGAGCCGAGTTAGAGATCGTCGAGTTGAATTACGTCAGTAGCTTGACTTGCAAAGTAATTCACTTCTCATCGTACAATATCTTTAATATTATTCTCAAGGCAACCATGAGAAACAAGTAAATTTATTTACTCAAAGAATTTCCTTATAATTCAATTGATTCAAATATTATCTGTTATAACGTTTATAATGGATAATAATGAAAAAATGAGGAAATAGTAAATCTGACAATGAGTTGATATTATGTCGAGTTCAACATTGCCGTTTTCAATCGTTATAATAGTAAAACTAAAATCGGAACTTTTCATTCATTTTTATCTACAACACAAGTTAACTATTAAATATGGCTATATCTATATGTGCAAAAAAGTATATTGCATCCTAATTTCTTTGAAAGTCAATGATATTTGATGTAATATGAATTAATTAAGTAAAAAAACGAATGTGAATATAGTTGGAATCAATACAGTGCCGAGTTAAACAACGTCGTGATAGATCTCTCTGTAATCGCAAGGTTGAATCGTTTCTCTTCATAAATTTTCATTACATTGAACCCAAGAAAACAATAATATAAAGTTAAATACCTGTAATTGGAATCATCTATTACAATTTCACTGAAATTTCAATTATTATTTGATATTTATTGAATCAAAATATTGTTGTCAATTCAGGGCCGAGTTAGTCATCGCCGGGTTACATCACAAATCACAACAAACTAAAGGCATTTAATTTAATTTAAAATAAAGCCTACAATGAAATACGCTTAAACCTAATTGTAAATGGAATATTCCATTATAATCTTCAAAATGTTAATTTGATATGAATTATATAAATACAACAAATAAGAAAAAAATAAGTTAATACGTATATTCTGCGCCGACTTGTATATCGCTGTGTTGAGTGAGTGGAATATTCTGACCAGTGAGTAGTCCTATCCAAAGTAAAATCATTCCTGCTGCACGTACGCATACATGTAAACTAGGCGCATGCGTGCCAAGCATGCAATGTTTGCGTACAGCACACGTCTCGTTCTTGCACACCACTTTAGCCAAACTTCGCACTGCTTCCTCATAGCGCATGCATGTGTGCTGCTTCCTCGCCTCAAGAGTGGAGCGCGCGATAGCCAGCGCCAGCAGTGTATTCGCTGTTCAGTATTACTCACACCGCCGGCCATAGCAGCAGCGAGGAGGTATTTTCTCACTAGAATCGCGTGTGCGTGCGCGCCTCTCTCTCTTCGCTTATAGTAGTGCACCGGCATAGTCCACAGTGCATTGCCCATCCACACAACGTTATCGATTCTCTCCCGATTCCCGAATACGTACACACATAAACGCGTACGCGTTTACATCGACAGCCGCAGAAGACGCTCACGAGGGGCCCACCACCACCAACGCACTACCACCAGCAGAGCGAATTCGTGCCACTGACAACTGGATATTATGGGACTAGTCAACGGTGAGTAAACAATTTTTTGGTTTTAATTGCCTCCTACTACCTCCGTCAATGCACACAGCATGCGTCGTTTTCTACATTTGTTTATATTCCTGCTGCTCGCTGTATATCGTAAAAACCTCCCACGGCATCTAAAAACAAATATTCGTCGAATAATGACTCTGGTGGGAGGGGAAATGCGAAAAAATGTTGCTGCTCACTAAAACTTTCTTTATAAAAATAGAATAACTTATGGCTATGAGATGGTTACATGGATCTTACCAAGGCAGGTTCAGGCAAACACTGCAGGAATTTGATAGTTTTTACAATGCCGCTCATAGGATTGCAGTTCCTTTGTTATCACGACACCGTACTATCGGCTTACTTAAAAATGTCGGCTGAGGAAGTCGGTAAACAAACTTAATCAACTTTATAATCAGCTAGCTATTACTCTATTTATTACGTTTAAGTATTGTTGGCGTTTGTTAAGCACTTGAAGTACCGGCGTTGAATTTCTGGATATACTTAGGTATTCTATAGTTACACGTTCCAACGTTTGTATTACGTTTATCGCGTTTGTATGTATTTGGTTAATGGCGCCTGTTATTGCATTTCCTTGTTTACCTGTTTGCCGAACTACATTGTGGGATAAGCTGTGATTACACAGTATTATTTTTCGAAAAGGTACAATGAATCGCGCTGAATAAATAAGCAACAATTGTTGAATCTACCTTTGCATATATGACCTTGCATAATAAGTATTAACAATGTACGTACATTCGGTTTGTCTCAACACAATATCCGTGCTGTGCTATTAATGTTAATGAGAGAAGCGCGATTGAAGGGTGCTTGATTTATATTTAACTAATGTTCAATTCTACGAGCGACGTTCAATTATAAGCAAGCATGTCGTTCAATTATAGACGAGCAGGTTCAATCAGAAACTTGTAGGCGCGCACTCATTGTGCCGAATGTGCGTGCTTAATTGCGAAGGTATTTGTTGCTATGGTTTGATTGCGTGCTTGTGTGATGTGTTTGTGTGTGACCTGGAAGTTTAATTTTACGAGCGCGTTATTGATTTTACTTAAAGCCGTTGCGGAGGAAACGCAGGAAACTCCGGAAGCTCTGTGAAAGCCTTCTGGTACGAGAAAATGTTTACAAGTCATCACAAACCTTGTCGAATTCGAATAGTTTTCCATGCAAAATAAAACTGAAATAAATGGATGAAATAAGAAGATAAAGAACAGAACGGAAGTATATAATGGAAAAAAAAAGAAGATAAAGAATAAAAAAAGACGACAATTGAGGACTATATGTATTAATATTATTTTCTATTTGATCTATAGTGGGATTTTCATCTACTTCCATTTGATTATTGTCCAGTTCTTTCGATATTGTCCAGTGCCAACATAATATATACATATACTTTGCAGTGACTTACCTAATAGTCGCCGACGTTTATCATTCTTCTTCTTGAGCAATTGTTTGGTTGTTCCATTTCGGTATTATGTGACCTCTTCAAAAAGATCGCTCCACCTTCTTGGTTTTCCCACTGACCTCTTTCAGATTGGCGATTCTCCTTTGGCAATTTTTGTAATATTGTTCTTATCCATCTTTTCGATATGACTTCTTCATCCTTTCCGTCTGTTGTGGGTACACTCAGTGATGGGTTCCACCAAGCTTTCCTGATGTTATCGTTACTGATACGTCATGTAACGTTTTCCCTTAAATTGCTCTGAGGATTCTCATTCATGGTGTAGTGACCATTCGACTTGTAGTTGTGGTTTTTGGTCGAGTTTCTGCACTGTGCGACAAAATTGGGCGGGGGCGGATTGGTGCTTTTTAAATATCTACTTTTGTGAATTTTCGTAGATGTTTATCATTGAATATTATTGCCCTGAGAGATTCCAGCTATTCTTGAACATTTTTCCACTTGTGTTAAGACCTCTCCTTTAAGTGTTCCGTTTCTGGATATGTTGATGCCGAGTGCACCCCGTTTTGTCAACAATTACAGAGCGGACAAACTTTGTTTAAGTGGTGTTTATCTCACTACAAATTTGTTTACTATTGCATTTTTGAAGTACTGCAATTGACGTTCACGAATTGTCCTCTATGGAATTAAATGAAAAAAATTGCACCTGCCGTACATGTATTGAAATCATTTCTGTTAATAGGCGTTTGAGTAGGTTCATATTTCTTTTGCGCGTGCTGTTTGCCTTAAAAAACGGTATCAACTGCGCAAAAAGCCAGTATGTTGAGTTTCGCTATTAAACATATATACCTTAACCAATTTGTGGCCAAACTTTGAAATTTATTTTTTGGCACACGGTTCCAAAGCCCAAAAAAACCCATTTCCATAAAGTATTTCGAAATTATATCAATATTTGCAGTTATACGTACAAACATATTAATTCAAATTCGGATTAGGAGTGTTCCGAATATGATATTTTCTTCATCGAAATTTTAACAACTCACTCGCTTTTTTTGCAGTGTCGACAAAACTGGATTTGCCCATTGATATCTAGGTACCCCTCACTTCTGACTTGTATCTTAAGGATATTGCTGACACCATCATGAATTTGGTCTTGCGCGTGGCTATTTCCATGTGAAACACTTTGCCGGTTATGATAAAGTTGTGAAGTAATCTCTGGAGATCGTCCTCATTGTTTCCGATTAAGACTGCGTCATCAGCGGCGCATACTATTTGTATTTTTAGTGAATTTTTAGCCCTGAAAATCATCAAATATAAGATTAAATAGTCTAATAAGTTTAGCATGACGTTCACTTAATTCTTGCGTTTGATTTATTGATTTGAGAATGTTTTTACTATGTTTTATTCAAGTGTGACCATTTTTCGTGGCATTTTAATTCTATGAATCGTTATACCCGCTGCAAATCTGATACGCCACAAAATGCATTAATTGAACAATAGCTAATCATTCAAGTTGAAACAATGCACATGTTATGAAAATGTTAAAATCAGATTGTTAGTTTCCGATTATGAGATATACTTCGCCAAAAATCGTAGCACTCTCGACTCTCATTCACCAGCTTATTCCGCAAACCAACGCATTTTGTAGGTTTACTTCAAAAAGATAAAAACTATAACAAGAAGCTAATGAACAAAAAGGAAAGAGGGTAGGGAATAGAAAAAATGCAATGAAAACAGTTGCTATGGTAATGAAATATTCTCGAATTATATAATGACGCATTTGTCCGTTATTTTCACCAAAATTGCATTCGTGCCAAACAACGTCAACACAAATGGGGATAATTTAAGAATTAAATTGAACAATCGCAGCGTCAGTGCTGCTGAAAATACCAGCGGCAGGTTTATTTGCGGTGATTTCGCGCATGCTGGATGTGTGCGATTGTAAGCTTAGAGTTTAATGTCTGTATTATGCAAACATGTGAAGGCACACGCACACCAGCCGACGGAGGAGCGGTTTGTGCATTTGGTTTCGTCCTGGCCACCCCTCCGCCTGCTGATGACGCACACGATTCGGAAGCAGAAGCAATTTCGGCCGATTGGCGATTTGTTGTGTGTCAATACGCACAATGTAGAGACAGTTGGCAATAATATTAATTTCGCAATGGTTTTGATGCGTGCGCCTGCCTTCTCTCGTTTTGCTATTTATAGCCTGCCCTGCCTGCATCGCATGCTGCTGATCTGCACGAATATTGACGTTCAACCAATTGATATCGATTGAGATCGATATCAAGCAAAGCAAAACATGTGACCCTTGTTTTTTTTCTGTTTGATTGTTGCAGATTTATAGAGCGGCGTCAGCTCCACCTTCGAAACATTCGTGGATCCGTGGCATCCACATGCTAAAATTGCGATTGGTTTCTACACACTTTCTGAAGCAGCCATAAATAATTGCAATGTGTCGCGATAGGGATATGAACCCGAGAATTTAATGCCACTTGCACTTGGTTGTACAAGCGCAATTCGATTTGTTTCCTCCTTTTTCGCATATATATCTCTATACACGCAAACTACGACTTTTTTTCGACATTGTTTTACTACGAAACCTAAAACGATATCCCATATATACGACAAGTTAGCGCGAGCGCTTCGCCTGAACGGAAAACACTTCGAGTGAAAACAAACAACAAAAAGGCAGGCGGACGAACGGTGGCATCGGTATACGTATATCGCTGCTATCGGATCCATTCGTTGCTCATATTACCATTAAACGGAAGACTTGAATACGAGCATCACACACAATCGCATTAAAAACGCCCATTATCATCGTGTCATTGCAACTCATCGCAATCAAACGAGGCGCATCACATTTTGCGACGCTTTTCATTGACTTCATTCGTCATTGAGCGACGATTTCGAAGATTGTGTTCGCTGCTGATGCAGTGTAATGTGAGTATAATCCTCATTATCATAATGCTACTAACAAATTTCTCGATTTTTTGTGTACTCGTTTCGTTATTATGGATTTGTTAAAGTTGACATCTGTGCGAGACTTCATAGAATGTTACTTCTTCAAATCCATTCGTCAAAAAGTTATTTCAAGATTACAACATTTTTTTTATGAAACAAAAAGTTATTTTACTTGAAGATAAGATTTTGTTTGTGTTTGAAGATAATTGGACGTTTAGAAATGAAATGTTTTTGATTGCAGTGTAGTCGCATGGTAGACCAGGACGTTATGAAAGGTCCACATTCGCTGGAAGATACCAGGAGGACCGCCGTCGACCGTGAGAGCAAGTTTGCGCGCGTGAAGCGAATGCTCACGTGCGCGACACGTAATGCCGCGTCCCCGTTGACTTACGACGAGGCTAAAGCGTCGGCGAAGGCGCGCAAACGCAAAGAGCGCCAGGAGAGCATCAGCTCGATCTCGCAGGAGCGCAAGGTAATACGCTCCAACTCGGAGGAGCGCCCGATTAGCCGCGCTGCCGCCGACAGTAACAACGACCGCGACATTCGGCGCGTCTCCAGCCACGAGGATTTCCAGCACGTGCAGCCGCTGCATGCGCACCACGACAACGTCGCCACGCTCGCCATCCAGGATGGGCCGATGCGGCACACGCCGCAGCGTGACATCACCATCGACGACTGCGAGTTTGAGCGGCGGCGGTCGCATGAACGCTTCTCGCGACCGCTGGTGCCGCGCGGCCGCTACAATCAGCCGAAGAAGCCGAAGACGAAGCAATTCCCGAAGAACTATCAGCATGTCGGCAACAACAAGGAGAAGAATGGCGGGAAGAAGATCAAGCACGAGACCAATGACGATGCGGTCGTTGATGCGGAAGCATGTAATTTTCTGCAGTTGAAACCGAAGGAAAAGGAGCGATCGCCGAGTCCGGTGCATACGCCAGTGTCGCCCGCGTTGGATCTCTCAACGCTACACCAGCAGATTGATAACGCCGAGCCGGTTTTGTCGAATATAAACGATGAGGCGGCTGAGAACCAACCGAGTTTGTCTGTGGCGTCCAATCGCCTGCTGTCGTCGCCGCGGAATTCTGTTATCATCACGCAGAGGATTTACTTGAATCCGGATGTACCGCTGCATCCGTCGCTGAAAGATTCCATCAATCCGGTTGAGCAACGCCAGCGGCACATTGCTAAGCAGATAAATAGCGTGAAAAAGAAGTTGAAGAAGTACGATGATGATTTTGAAACAAAGCATGGATATCGACCTTCGCATGCTGATAAATTGAATGA
Organism: Mimaenictus wilsoni; assembly: GCA_027575185.1. NCBI lineage: Eukaryota > Metazoa > Arthropoda > Insecta > Coleoptera > Staphylinidae > Mimaenictus > Mimaenictus wilsoni. The sequence continues at coordinate 8,395 of JAODAC010007491.1, forward strand.
CAAAAGTATTAAAAAGCTGTGCGCCGAATTAAATAAACTTAAGAAAGAACAGAAGACTTTACTAGAGGACGCAACATCACCAACGCCATTAGCAACAAAAGATGAGAAGAAACCAACCAGTACGTTGAAGGAAACATTGGTGGACATTGAAAAGGTAATACATTTTTAAATTAAAAACGAGGGCATAGGTTGTCAAAATATCCGAAAGTATCCATACTTTTTGAAAGATTTTAAATTTTTATGAAATGTATATTCCCCGCAACTAATACGGGAATTGTAATGATTTAAGGAATACAGTGTACGATTTCGAGAATATTTTAAATGGTAAACAGTGTATTAGTCTGCAAGAGAGACCAAAACGGTAGGTGCTACCGTTTCCTCGAAAATTATCTTAACCAATAAATAACTTCAAGTTCGTTGAGTTGTTTTCGAGATATTTTGGTTACCGATTAGAAAACGTTGAGAACAACTTGTTTGAAAATTTATTGATGAATCAATTATTTCACCAATAAATAATCACTTCGGTTATAACTTCGTCAATTTTAGAAAATTATATTTGAAATTTGCATTATATTATTTTTTTAAGATATCCTTTTTACAAAAAAAAAAGAATTTTTGGACCCTGCTTGGCGAATGTTACCCCTTAAAACATTGCCTCAACACCTGAAATATCGCTAAGGGGAGGAAGTATTGAAGTATCGATAATTTCAGTTATTTTTGACACCCATTATGGCTCATCGAAAATATTCAATTTTTATTATTTTAAATATTCTGATTTATTTCATTTTGTGAAGAATACTTTTAGCTTTTTTATTCATACAAATTGAATAGTTGTCTGACTTCCATGCCTCATAATTCAATAATATAATATGCTTTTATATATTGTATATTTACAGAGATTGGATGTGAAACGAAATTCAGTGAATAGAAGTAACAACGTGGAGGATTTATCAAATGACGAGTTGCTGGAGGAAAAGACGGCCGTGCAGAAAGCCCTTTTGTATTTGGAATCGATCCATGGCAGGCCGTGCAACAAAGAAGACAAGGACGCGGCGCGACCTCTGTATGATAGATATAGACTGCTCAAACGATCACTCGCTCGAATGAATACGGTAATTGATTAGTTTCTTTTAATATACATTCTCTTCTGCTATGTGGAAATCGCTGAAAAAGAACCTACATTTTGTTTGTGTAGATTAGCAACGTCATTGAACTAGCAACAATCCATGAACACGAGACAATGGACTTCATTTCGCTGCCGACGCAGTTGGTGGAAACCGAATCGGAGAAGCTAAATTTAACTGGTGGAAGCGCGACGGATAGCGACACCGACACATCCATCGGCGAGAATCTCCATGCACTATCGCTGGAGGAGCTGCTAGACCAACAGAAAACCACCAACGAGGAGAAGAAGCAGTTGCGGCGATCTTTGAAGGAGTTCGAGGCCGAGTTTGAGTCGAAGACGGGGCGGAAACTGCAGAAAGAAGATCGCGCGTCAATGCAGACAGTGTACACGGCATACAAGCGAGCGAAAGCCAAATTGAAACTGCTTGACGCACTTGTTGGCAAGCAGGCTCTCTAATTTGCAAGCAAGGATAGCAGCCCTCTATTTGCACATCATATCAAACATATTCATATAAAATGTCACACGCAATCATTGGAAATAATCTTAGTTTTCATAAAACAAATCAACCCCCTATTAACTTTACTCATACTACATTCATCTACTTGACAATTGACAATGCTACTATAAAATATAACGAAAGCTAGTAATTGATGTAATTGTACTCCGATATTAAGTTTGTACGTGTATTCTATTTTAAGTTTTCGTAGCTCGGTAGCTAAAGTACTGTTTATTGTATTATTGATACTCTGCGATACCGTTCGTATTATTGTTGTTTGCATACGACGTGTATATTGATTTGTAAGGCTGCCTGTCTCACACGTGGCGATTTTTTTTTTGATGCGATATATTGATTCGTTTGTCGTTTGATATACAATTTGTGTGATAAACGAACATGTCTTGTATACATCATTCACGCATATTACAAATGTCATCCGCGGATGATCAATTTTTGAATATATTATATTGATTTTATAAAAAAGTATAACATACTTAAGAAATTTTAGAAGTTTTATATATCTCAGAGCGGCGTTGTTTGCTCTTGAACGATTATTTAATGCATGTATGGAGTACATATACTTATGAAGACGTTGTTTTTACTGTGTAACGATTTATGCATTGTATTACACTGGATATAATTCTTTAAAATATGCCAAATAAATAAATAACTGATGGATATAGTTTCGGCCTTTTATGACCATTCAATACCCTTTCGATTGATCTGTGAAAGCGTGTTGTTCAGAGGTTCAAATCACGAACGTATTTTGGTTTGAAACATGTGCTTTATTACACAAGGTTTGTCATAGCTGACGGGCGTGCAGGAAGAGACGAGTGAAGTCATGTGTGGTTGAGAGGGAAGTGAGCTGGAGCTTAGTTGAAGACAGAAGTGGGCAAGAAAAAGAGGGGTGTTCAGAGGTCTGAAGAGAGATATATGAAAGATAGTACAGGAAAGAGAAATAGCCTGATAGAAATAACACTGGTCTATAGATGCGACGGTTGAAATATACATTACATTGCGTTTATGACATGAATGCGGCAGGAATATATTCCCACAGATCTTATGCAGGAGTGACCAACTTTTTTATCAGCGGGCCAATAATGTTTATTTTCCAAATGTAACATTTAGCATACGCTCTCATTGAAGCCCCACTTGGATCATTAGTACTCATTGACGGAGTCGACTGTTGATTGCTGGTAAAACATGTTGAATAATTTGGCACAGAGAAGAAACACTTTAAAGAATAAGAAATGCGCATCGTACTCAAATAAATCTACATATTTTGCAAAACTGTCTTTAAAGTGTTTCTTTTCTGTGCTAAATTACATCATTTCTAAATTGCTGGAAAAGGAGTAATTTCATTTTCCTACTGACAATGAGAAGCTAATCTTACTCGAAGCAACCCATCCTGTTCTTTTTATTAAATGCGAAAAAATATTAAGGTAATCACTACAGCTGGAAAATACCCTTTGGAATATTGTCGAAATTTGGAAAAACGGTACCAAAATGTATAAACCATTTTTGTCATGAGATATCGAAAATTACAAATGTATATATTTTAATATAGGATCAAAGAGTCAGAATGACAAGAGCAACGAATCAGAAGCAAAGAGGGAACCACAAGGCAACTTTCTGCATAAGTCCTAACAATTAAATCAGCAGGATAAACTTTTAGGGTCAAAAAGTGGCTCTGTCGGTGTTACATGTCGAGGAACCGCGGAGCGATTTCATAGTATAATCGTGTGGGCGCCCAAAAATGTTTAATAGAAGCGTGTTTGTGCTTGCAGGATCAGAATATTTCCTTAATGTAGAAGATGTCCCCTTTACTTGCAACTATTTGGCTTCTTATACAAAAATAATTCATTATCAAAGTCAGGTATTCCCAGTGAAAGAGAATTTGACTTCTTTCAGTTTTTTACCGGATGTATTGTATTTGCAAAACTAAAATGAAGCAATTCGACTATAGCATAATATAAGACAAGACAAACTTTTTATTTAAAGTATTTATTTCACGAATTATATGATATAAATCAAAAACTATAATTCTAAATACAGCATTTTTTTAAACACGGAAATATAGATATTCATGTCTAATAATTGCTTTCTAACTCTAGAATATTCAAAAAATGATTAATTAGTATAATTTAAAAACTCACAGCAATTTGCAAAACACATACGAGGGTGCCACGTGATTTTAATTGAATTCGCGATCGCGCAATACAATCGGAGCAATCAAACTCCAACCGTATAAAGCAATGCACATCCAGCTGGAGATGACCTTCACCCACATGGACGCCGCATTTGCATTCAAAGTCTTCAAACTGGAGTTCGGTCTGTTAAATTATGACAAATTACACACATTAAAAGTGATACATTATAACAAACCTTGCAATCAAATACTTACTTGTACCAATTAGTCAAAGTCATCATTACGTAAAGTGTAGCCAATGCAAATACGACGTGGAAGAAGCTCCAATTGTAAGCCAACGACTCTTCTTCATTATCCCAAACTTTCTTGCCTCCTTCACCGCCATCACGTGGTTCACCACCTGCGATTGGAATATAACCATCCTTAGATGCTTCAAAAGTGTTACGGGAAGGAAGGTAATCATAGAAAAAGAAAAATAGTGCCCACAAACAAAAACATGAATTGACAAATCAGTGCAACCCATAGCATTAAACGAATTCACAAAGGCTTTACAATGTTGAATGGCAATGCCACTAATAATTTAAATTATACTGGTTTGATTTAATTTGTTTGCGAATACTACCGTTTCATACCTTCGTTATCGACAAGTGCGTCTTCGCCACTTCCCTTGACTATAAGCAGCATGTGAGGAGGGATGGAGAAGATAAACGATTCGTTAAATACTATGGTGGTTAAACCATTATGAGACCAATTTACCTGCGCCGTTGTCCTTAACCAAAACATGATCCGTGCCAGTGATCTTGGATGACTTGCTAGCCGAGCGCAGCGAAGAGTAAAGGACACAACACATCCAGACGATTAAACCAATGATGCTCTCGCTGTCGATGCCCATCTCGGTGCTTTTTGCAGAATGGCCAGCGCCGACGATTCCAAGAAGTCCAGGATTGCAATCAGAATCTATGAAAAGCATTAAACAATCATTTTCGGTAGAAATAAACGCGTTTGAAGACTATACACATACCTGGAGAATTTGAGACTGCAGACCAAGTCAAATATGTCACATACAGGGAAACAACCGCCGATTGGAGAAGTCCAGAGCGTGGCAACTTGTCTTGAACTGCAGGTAAGATGGACACAACACTCACCAGGAAGCAGAGGATCAAGTTGAAGGAGATGAAGAATTTGTTTAGAGCGCAATCATCGGACTGTAAAACAGAAGATTATGAAATATTGTAAATGTGACATATTGTTAAAAGTTGCAATGGGACATACCTTAGTAAAGAAGACAAACAAAAGAGTAATTCCAGTTATAGTCAAAATATAGCAGCAGATAGTTGCCAATAAGAGTGCAGCATACCATCCACGTGATTCCGTCTCTTCGTAATTTGTCACCCAAGCTTCAGCCCAGCAATGTGCAAAATCGACAATCAGAATCAACTGTATCAAAATGAAGAGGAATCCGCCAATCATTCCGAAATACATCCAGGTGACTCCGAAATTTCCCTCGGGTATGAAGAATGCTCCAATAATCCCACCAATGACGAGCAGGTATTTTATTCCCCAGAAACTGAAACATTTTGTTAAACATGGAAGACAAATTCAATAAGGCAGTGAAACTGAACTATATTAATTCTGAAGACCAAATATATGACATCACAAGTATCAATACGATGTTTAGATTATAGGGGGCCGGTGAGGGAGCAAGCTTTTCGTGTGAACTGTGCCCAAATAGATCTATTGTTCTGTCCCAACTGCCTAACATGGGAAGTCCTTGCTAAGGAGGTTGTAACCCAAACCTCTCACTGCTTTGCACGAACAGATTATGTGTTCGGACGTCTCTGCGTCCTCATGACACTGCCTGCATGTTTCATAGGGTTCCTTTCCCATCTTTTCCAGACGGTACCTTAGGGCAAAACGGCCTGTTATGAGTCTAGTGAATGTTTTTAACTCGTTCCGTGATAGTTCCAGTACCTTCAGGTTGATATGAGATTTTACTAGACTTTTTGTCTTTTTCATACCGGGCGTGTTTTTGTCTTACCTTCTCTTCCCATATATGGATCTTTCTCATCCATCCGTCAATGGTGAGTCCACAAAAGGGTTCTGGCCCAATGAACTTGGTTCGTGCTTTGGCTATTTTGTCAGCCATGTCATTGCCCGGTATGCCTTTGTGGCCTGTGTCCCTGTGTGTGCACATGAGGGCAGCGCGATTGTTCTTAGCCAGTTGCCTTAAACTGTTCTGTCAATTCCAGTTCGTCTTGGTCAACTTACAAGGTTTTTAATCGCCTTCAGTAATGCCAGACAGCTGGATATCTGAATAGCGTTACTTCAAAAAACAATACTCGACCGCACTGATCCAAGAAAAGTATCGCAGGTGCAACTTTTGACTAGATGAAAGTCCTCAGAAAAATACGGAGTAGCCACATGGATCGAATTGGTAACAACAGACAGCACAGAATAGCAAGGGGTAATTCAGTGGAAATGTTGGAAGAAAACAAAAAGATGGAGCGAAAGCAGAATCCAAGTGGACTCAATTCGGGAGAAACAAAATTTGAATGAACATGTTTTTGATAAACTTACCCGTTTTGTATGCCACCTCGTGGATCCTTAGAATGACGCACTCCAATCATCATGAGAGCCATCAATGAGTAGAAGCAAGTAAGGACGAAGCAAATTCTGTAGACGGCGAGGTAACCGACAGCTTCATTGCAATTAAAAACCACTGAATCTGGTAGGTAGCTTGATGTTCCATTGTTACAAAATGGTACCTAACACAAAAAAGATAAAATACAGTAATTGGAGTTCGTATATAAACTGAACGGAGGTGTATGCACCTTTCTCAATGCATCCTGCAATCCTGGTGACAATGTAATAGCAGCAGCAATCGTCGATAATAACAGCATCACGGCGTACATAATACGACTCGATGTGGAGTTCTTGCATGACGGACATGCTGAGCAACATAGCGAGCAGGCTGCACTGCCACAACAGCATGCCAGCTAAAATATTTCAGCATAATTAGAGATTTTTAGTATGGTGCAACGATGACAAAGGCAATTAGTAAAAAGAATCTCATACCTGCGCGGCGGAACAGAGACCAAGCACAGCTCCCATGGTTGAAAACTCACCACTGTTTACTTGGATGTGTACGTTAATGTATGACAATGATTTTGTATTCTGCAGTTATCTGGATGTCTAGACTGGTGCAGAAGGACAAAAATAAAAACAAATAATCAATATACGTTTCAGCTGTTTGTCACTTGCTCTTCCACTGGAAAATATGGAAATAAGTATGCAACCTGCAGAATTATTTATTGCTACATTACGCCATCTATTGAAGAATTGTCAAAGTTGTTATTTTCCTATTGTTTCAAATCTATTTAAATCATAATTTCATCATAAAATAATTGGTTTCCTATGTAAACAACAAAATAAAAAGATAAATAACGATGTAGTACTCTTTAACGGGAAATTACGAAAATTGCGAATTAATTGATGGCATCTCCATCTATTAGGAAAAAATCAAATTTTATTCAATTGTGTTACACGCATATTTTTTTTTAATTTGTTGATAATCATGTAAAACCCCGCACAACTAGCTAGGTCAAAGATAGGATGTTAGGATGGCCCAATAAGAATACATTTCTTAATCACAAGATGGCTTTATTCAAAACTAGCCGAAATAACTTCGCGGCACTGTCAGCGAGGGAATTGCCAACCTTCCCGACCAAATACCCCCGAGCTTAATTACACAAAGCAGAGCACAATTCATCTGCCGAATTAGATATCAACCGTGTCGCGCCGCGGTCTGGAACAGAATATCCCACCCACAGATCATATATGGTGAGAAACGCTTCGGAAGCAAATGTTTTATCAACTTTCAATCGTCAATTGTCGTACGTTCGGTCATGTTCGTGTTTTCGCTTCATGTCTGTGCTGCCTTTTGCGACCGAGTACGAAGCTGTTAAAAACTAGTACTCCCCTCTGGGGACCCTCACCTCACCATCACTTAACAGACCCTGGTCCCACCCACCACGCGACACCACGCGTTCCACTCGCTCATAGCGTAACAACAGGTTCTCGTGTTTATCCCAGCATGCCCTTCGCGTTTGAAGTGGGGGACACCGGTAAATGTCAACGGTGTTCCTGCTGTCAATTGCCGTCGTGCGTTCTCGGTAGTCATCGTGATGTCGCATCTCGCACGGCTGGGCATCTCGCTCATCTTTCTCTCCAAATGTATTCGTGGCTGCCTATGTGAGTTACAAATCCGCGTAACAATTGTTTTAAAAACTTCAGATCTTTACCAATTTCTTTTCTTTTCGTAACAACGAAAAAAATACGATGAATAACGAAGAATTACTTAATGTTGGTGAAATTGAGACCATAATCACTCAACAACGGCTACAAATTGAGTGGTTGCAAGCAGAGAACAAAAAGAAAGATGAAGCAATATTGAAAGCAACCATTGAAAAGAACGAATTGCAATGTGCTTATCAAGAAAACTCGAAGCAATTGAAAACTTTTAAAGTAAAACTGAAACGACGTGAGTCTTTTTGTCAACACCTAGACATCTCCAGTGTGCAGAATAAAACGGAGTGCGAATACTGGAAACAACAGGCCAATATTATGGCAAGTTCTCTGACCTATAATTGTAATAATAATAATAATTAATAATAATAATGTTTATTTTCTGTATTCTAGACAAAAACTATTGAAAACTTGAAAACAATGCTACAAGAGAACGCCACAGAAAAGCAGCAAATTCATGAAGAAAATATCAAATACAAAGCTGAATTTTTAGTTTGGAATCAGTACAAGAAAAAAATGCAAGAGAATACTTCCTTTATACAAGAAAAAACTAACTTTGTTGCAGCGTAATTTCCGTAATCGGAAAACTTTGAACCATTAAATAATTTCTGGTTTATAGGTTGCTTAAAACTTTAAAGGAAGAACAGGTGCATTTTTTCAAGAAGAACGACGGAGACGCAATGAATAAACTCTTGCAAGAAAAATGCGATTTACAAACTCTTTTGACTCAAAGAAATGAAGAAATTTACCATGTTGAGAAGAAATATTGTTACGCTAAGGGTAAGTCATTCATTATATCTACAAACAAGCCGCATACATTTGACGTGATATTTACATTTTCTAATGCAATTTTACTGCCTGATTTCAAATATGAAATGCAAATCTTTCTGCACTATTGGGTAGAGTGTTTAAGTTGAACAAAAACATAGTTTTGAATACCCTTTCCCAGTTTTTTCGTTCTTAATGTGTCTCTGAGCTTTAATAGTACTTGTTTGTTGATTTTAAATTATTCCATTAAGGGACCTTTGGAAGTGTTAAGTAAATTTACCCCGGCCGGACACGGTATAGCTATCCCGTTTTGGCTCATAGATATGAGGCGTTTCCCGCCACACTTTGGCGTGCTGCAAGTTTAACACTTACATCTCTTCAACTACTTTTCTATACATTTGTTTCACCAAAATTCCCACTAACCAAATGTTCGTCCCAAAAGTCAATCCGAAGCCAATTTCTTCTACTTGGATCGACCTTTTTCTACACCCGAGACTGCACTGCATTTTCTTTTCCCAGCACACTTAGTCTTCTGCTTTCGTACCAACAACATCTCTTCTGCTACCTCGCGATTGTTACTGTATTCTTTGCTATGTGTTTGTACACTTTTCGTATCCTTCGGTTAATAAACTGTGCACATCTCTCAATCACTCATCAACAACCGGCACATATAACTCCATAGATATATTATATGCCGTTTTTTCAACCCTCGGCCTTGGCATGGATTCCGGGCAGTCCTGAATCTTTTATATCATTTATTTTGGCAAGCATCACTGTACTTGATAAAGGCGGCTGGTTGTTGCTCTGATATTTGGCACATTAGTTATGGACATTCACCAGCTGAGTACGTTTTATACTTCTGTGCGAAAAGAATTAGAGTAGACGTTTCTAATCATTTTATAACTGGTTTTCTATAAAGTTTGTTTGCCCTATGTTTATTATAGCCGTTTCTATGGGAACCTCTCACCCTTTGCTACCTTCCCGTGGGTCTATTCTATCCGATTAAATGGTATCAACAAATATCTCATTCGGAGTCCAGTCTCCAGTAATGTATCAAGGGCGACCGTCCATATCCTCTAATGTGTTAAAAACTAAGGTCCGCGGCGTCCCCTTGAGGATAGTCCTGCACCCCTTTGCGCACCAGGCTCCGCGGTTAGGAAAACGCTGATTTACAGTTTAAGATTTCATACTTGTACAGATTCTGTTCTATAACATCATATATTCGTATATCCAAATCAATCAGTCCTTATAATTATAAAGAGAAATCTTTCTCTGGTGAAAACAATAGCACTAGGTATGTTTTGCAACTATCTCACAGGCAGAACCCATGGGATATATTCGCACCATTTCTGAGGAAAACATGTGCACTATACTTTTATTCGAAGGTGGCAAGTCTTGGGCAACTTAGTTCAAGTGTTTAATATTTGCATCTAACATACGGAAGTTAGATAAGGAATTTGAAGAACAACTACGTTGGCTTTGTATTCCCATGACACGGCGTGTCATGTCGTGCATCTATGAAATTTCTAAGTATTCTCTTGATTTTAAAGCCAATTCCACATGATCCCGACATTCGACGAATACCAACTACAAAATATGTACACATTTCAGTATCCTTCATAATTAAGAAATTATTTTCACACTCGTTGAAAAAGTATAGAGTACAATTTGACTTATGTGACTCACATGATTTGTGATTACGACGAGTCAAGACAGCCTTTGGGAACATCCTCCTTTTCATGGAACACAAGAATGCCTGAGGTTGGGGCAGGGTCCCAATACGAAGAGAAGCGAGATGCACGGGGGACCCCTTTTTGTGACAATGATGCCATGTTGAACCCCATACCCGATTATTCTAGTAATCAAATTTGACCCTTGTCGCGACAACTTTGAATTATCCTTAAAAAACATTCGAAGATGTATGCGGTTTTTTGTCGATTTATTTAATTTGCGACATTCTATTTGGATTGCTTTTAGCAATGAACGAAGAATTAAAACTACGTATAGACGAGCTAATTGCAATGAATAACGACGATTTTTACAGGGATAAGGTATCTTTTATTTTTCATTAAGGGATTTAATTTAATTATTACGTTCTTTTAGTGGCGTCAAAATATTAAGGACTCCCAAGAGGTTATTGAGAAGCTCAATAATCATATCAATATTCTGACAATGAAATTGAAGGAAAACTCGAATAACACAGAGGCAAATACTTCTATGCAAATAGGTCCAGACAGAATATAACCTAAAGACAAAAAAAATATCATGACGTAAAAGGTAACCTCTATATAATAAATTCAATGAGGTTAAAGAATAGCTTAAATTTTGTTACAGAATAAAATCATTGCTTTTGTAATTATTTTTTAAAAGGTATAATAATTAATTGATCCAAAGTTATAAGCAAATTAAAATATTTTAATAAAATATAAGTATTATTCCAACATTTGTTTTACGTTAACAACATTTAAATACATTTTAACGTTTAAGAACACTGTATAACTATCGTTAAGTAGGAATTATGAATCAGATTTCTTCGAATCGGTCTCACCATCATTCACATCAACCTGTGAATTATTGTCATCGTTAAGTGCAACGCTCTGCATCGAAACAGCAATATTAGTAGCACCCGCGTGCTTATGATTTTCTTCGTAGCTCTCTTTCGCAATCTCTTTCAAGCTCGCGTACATACTATCGCCAGTTTGCAGTAGCATCTCGTGGAAGATCCCATTGTTCTGCAGCAACTCATAGGGATGCGCATACTCCACTGCCTCGCCGTGATCCATCACAAGCACACGATCCGAGTCCATGATTGTATTGAGTCGATGCGCAATCGTCAGCACCGTGCAGTCATGAAATTTCTCTCGTATTGTCCTTTGTATAAGAGCGTCAGTTCTAAGGAATATTTAAGTTAAAGCAAACTAGTACGTTAAATGAGACCAAAGAAAACCTACTGAAGATCAACATTCGCAGTGGCTTCATCCATGATAATAACTTTGTTCCGGCGAATAATTGCCCGTGCTAAACACAGGAGTTGCCTTTGTCCGGCGCTAAAATTCGTACCACCTTCGCTGACTTCTTGCTCCAACTTCTGCACTGCATCTTTAAGTTCGACTTGTTCGAGGGCTGCCCACAAGGCGTCGTCGTTGCATCGATCGAAGGGGTCGAGATTGTGTCGCACTGTGGTTGAGAAGAGGACTGGCTCTTGGGGAATAATGGAGACATTACTGCGTAGATCATTCAAACCAATCTCTTTGGTGTCTATATCGTCGATGATAACGTTGCCTTTGATTGGTGCAAGTCGGAAAATGGCCGAGATCATTGATGATTTTCCAGCTCCAGTTCTACCCACAATTCCCACCTAGAAAAAATGATAATTAAAATATTTGCGACATAATGTACTGTATTATCATCAAAAACAGCCATTTAATATAGATGCAACCAAAGGCAATGTAAAACTTTTAAAACGATATGTCACCCAATACCAGTAATGGTCTATTTTTCAAAATGCTAGATCATTGTTTCTTAAGGGAAGGAGTCTAGGTGACGGGCGGACAACAGCTATATTTGAATCATTTTGATAGCGTATTGCGGCTCTCCTGGGGCTGTACTTCCCCGAGGCTCTTCACTGGTGTTTTGAGCATTTTCCTAGGTTTCCCCTGGAGCAGGTTGCTAGCTTCACCTTAGAACCTTCCTCCTTCCTCCGGGTTTAGAAAGCAAAGAGAGAATGGAGAACTACAAAGGAATTAATCTACTAAATACCGCACTGAAGCTGACCACAAAAATAATTGCCAACAAAATCCTGGAAAAAACAACAGTGCCAGAAGAATACCAAGGCTTTAGAAGAGGAAGGTTACGCAATGACGTAATATTCACCATGAGAAAAATATAAGAAAAAGCATTGGAATGGAACAACCCAGCGTTTGTGTATTATGTCGACTTAACACAGGCATTTGATAGGGTAAAAATTGATGATGTAAGCTGTACCCTTCACAAACGCGACTTCCCCATAGACCTAATTAAAGTCGTAGAGAACCCACATCGGTAACACAGAGGTCAACTTGCAGATAATGCTGCACATATTTAACCAATCCGCAAGGCTTACAATATGGAAATAGCCCCACATAAAACCAAGTGCATGGTCATTGCTTCACAGACAATTCGCTGCAAAATTGAGGTAGACGCAGCAGTTATAGAACAAGTAAGCGAGTTCAAATACCTGGGAATCGCAATATCGAACTACGGACACGTAAAGAAAGAAATTCAAGTACAAATTATATAGGCGTATAGACCAGATTATAGATATAGATTATGATATAGACCACGTGGGCGACAGCAGAATGGTCAAAATCGGAAGAGACAGATCACCGAGAGGCAAAAGATCCTTGGGAAGACCCCCGCAAAAGGTGGCGCGCTTAACCCCGGAATGACCGCTGAAGATGAACAGGCACAAATTGCCTATAAAGGACGAAGAAGAAATTGTGGCTCTCCTGTTCTAAAATTGAACATATGGCTAATTTCACAACAGGATTAGCTGATGGCGAAAATTCTTTGTAGGGATTGAGTCCCTACAAAGCATTTTGACATTTATTGTGATTGATTTTCTTATAAGAACAGAGCAAATAACATAATATATTATCACTTCTAGGCCTTTTTCACTGTCACTATTTATCTGTTTGATGATAACGTTAGTTCATTCTGTAATCGTCCTTGCTAATTCCAAAATCGTGTCCCTTGTCAAACCATCATTCTTTATGGCTTCCTAATGTCCCTTGCATCGGTCGCAAGACCATCCGCATACAGAGCCTACAGACATTTCTCTCCATTCCTAGTGGCATTATGCCACATCTTCTCGGAGGCGGCCTCACATCTGTTAACGTCTAAACTTCTCTTCAATCACCGATTTTCTACATGTCAAAAACGTTGCAACTCTCGCTCTCTGCCCTCATATCTGCATCGATTCTTTGTGTTTTCAAATAAAGATTTGTGATATTTTAAAAACGCCTAATAAATTACCCTCCTACCAACGATAATAAGCCTACAGCTTTTTTGAATGAATAACCTGGGAAGTTCTTCTACATATTTGATAACCCAAAGGAAAATGTCTCGAAGACAGCTATTGAACCGCCAGACAATGCGACACCAACCGCGTTCGTAAAAATCTCCTATACTACTAAATATTTAAAGATAATAATAAATTTCCAAATTTGCCAAAATAATAGTTTTCATTTCAGTGTGTCTTCACGACTTTCAGATAACCAATTAACCCATCAATTTAGGGTTTAACCCTTATAACGTCTACACAAAAAATGAATAAAACAAACCTTAAAACCAGCAGGGACATCAATATTCAAATTCTTCAAAACTGGTGGATCCTCCGCAACATACTGAAGGTACAGATTCTTAATCTTAACTTCACCCCTCGGCGGCCAATCACGATGTGGTTTCTTCGTAGGAGTCGACTCAAAAGGCCCTTCCTTATCCAGTTTGGTATATTGCAAAACCCTCTCAACACTGACCATATTATTCGCAACTTCTGTTGATTGACGCATGCCATATTGAAGCATTCCGGTGAGAATTAACGACTGAGAGATCACTAAACCAACATCACCCTCCATTACCGTATCTGTTTATTAAAAAAAAAACTTTAGAACGAAATTAAAAGGAGATTATAAATTAACTTACCATGGAGGAAAAACTGAAGAGTAACAATCGAAATAAAGATCACACTTAGGATGTCCAAGTAGAAGCCGAACGCTGCAGCCGTGAAAATCGAGAGAACAAACGACGAAGTATGTTGATCTTGCAGGACATCGAATTCTTGGACGACAATACGTTGCGCATTACTGCTTCGAATCGTTGTAAGTCCAGCCATCGAAGCTGACACGTGCGAGAATACGGGTGCACGTGTCACACCCTCTAATCGCTTAATATCCTGTGCACTCGACATGTAAATACGCCGAATCACCTCGAACAAGCCTCCCAAGACGAACGTCGGAATGATCATAATCGGTGAAACAATCCACACCATTATTAATATACCGGCAAAAACCAACGCAATTTGGATAGATTCAAGCATCAACTTTGGCAAATACTCATCGATCATGCCAATGTCTTTCGAGAAGCGATTCAGGATTCTGCCAGAGGGATTCGTATCGAAGAAACGCATGGTCGCCTGGAGGATATTCGAAAACATTTCGCTATGTAGTGCTCGAGAAGCATTCATACAAACTTTGAAGAAAGCCAGAGATCGTACGGTTGTCAGTATCACAGTAGACAAAATCAAGGCTGAATAGACGTATAAATTGGTCTCGCGAGGGAAATCGTCCGTTTTACATTCGAAAATATTGTCTTGCGTACTATTTAGTGTAGAGTTTTCGTTTGGAAGTATTTCCAGGGTGATATTGTATTGACTTAGTTGTTCGGAACAAAGTTGCATTTCTTGGTTGGTCCTGAAAAGCATTAAATAATTATATTAACGAATGCGAAGTGCATAGAAGAAAGGGGCAGGAAGGTCAGGATGACATCCGACTACACTAGATGAGTTCTCCGTAGAAAAGGGGAGGATTGCGAGGAAGTGAAGAGCGAATGGGAGAAGGAGGTGAATAAAGAGGGGTTAAGCGAATCAAAATGACTGGACGAAAATGTATGAGGTCTCCTCTCACTAAAAGTTATAATAAAGGAGAAAAGAATAAGACTAGGGAGAGCATAGTCTTGTAGTCGGGCCTGTATGTATTTATTTATGTATTTATGCAAATAATATAATTATAGAAATCAAAGAAAGTCAAATTTATTGACGGTTAGCCTGACTAGGAAAATAGAAGATTGTGGATTTTCATAAATGTAATTTTAGTGAGATCTAATTTCTCCCATTCAAACTTTTGTCGGGTAACTAGTTTGAATTTGATAAACCATTTAAATTGGAGGTGTTATTTTGTATATAATAGGTAGCAATTTTTAATGATTGGTACCGGTTTTGCATCTGAAGGTACCCATGATAGCTATTTCAAAATTTGAATTTGTCGGTAACCAGTATGAAATTGGTAGGATGCCATTTTAAATTGACAGATGGCTTTACTTAAATTTGTATTGGACATTTAGCACCTGAAAAGTAGCCATGCTATCCATTTTGAAGTTTAGCATGGACCATTGTGAAGTTAAGCCATTATTGGTAAACTGGCATTTTCAATTTGGCCACGTGACCAATTAGAAATTAACCGGTAGCCATTTTATACTTTGACAAATACCATTTTGCAAATGAAAGGTAGCCTGACTGTCGCTATAGAAAGCTTCTGCAATTTAGGCAGGTCTTGGGCACAGGACAATTCTGGGGTATAAACAGGCCAGTGATCTATTCTCGATCAGGCACTAGACAAAGAAGAAGAAGATTAAAGGTTCCCATTTCGAAACTTTAATTTGATAGGTGGCCATTATAAAGTTGATAGGCTGCCTTTTTAAATTCTATACCAATAAATACCATTTTGAAATTTGTTTTCGACACTTTGGAAATTGACAGGGAACCATTTTGCATCTGACCATTGCTACACTTCAATTTGACAATTTCTTTTCCCTTTCGAAAGCATTAAATACATGTATTAAAAAAAGAAAACATATACCGATCCCAAGCAGATTAAAACATTACAAAGACATGATATAAATATAAAAAGTAAACTTACCAATATTTAAGCCACAAATCACTGGAATTACATAAGATCTGTGCCAGCAGTAGCATCGAAAATAACAATATCAGCATGCAGGTATTGGCACCAGACTTAAAATAGGCAACATAGACCGATGGTGGGACTGATCCCTTCTCCATCAACTCCTTGGTCTCTTCAGGTTCATCATCCTCCTCTTCAACAGCACCAGAATCTTGCAATGTAATAGACATCACACGTTTCAACTCCTCATTCGGCTTATCATCTACATTCTCTTCGACATCAGCAACTTTCAAATGTAACAACTCTTTCTTGGACAACTCCTCATATGTTCCAATCTTTTCAATCTGTCCATTATTCATAATAATAATCTTATCTACCGCGTGCAAAAACTGCAATTGATGCGTGACTAAAATTCTAGTCTTTCCCTTCAAATGTTCCCGAATACACTCTTCAAACAAATGCTTGCCTACGTGAGTGTCAACAGCACTCAGAGGATCATCAAAGAGGTATACATCAGCTGATCGGTAAACTGCTCTAGCCAAATTGATTCTAGCACGTTGTCCACCACTGAGGGATACTCCTCGTTCACCAACAAGAGTCTTATCACCATGAGGAAACTGTTCAAAGTCAGTTTCCAAGGCACAAACACGCACTACCCTCTTGTACTTCAATTTATCATAAGGCTGTCCAAATAGGATGTTGTTCCTCACTGAAGACACAAACAACCAAGGTTCCTGCGACGCATAGGACACTTCTCCATGCAATTCCAACTTTCCACTATTCAACGGTAGCTCGCGGAGTAACAGCTGTAGAAGAGAACTTTTTCCAGAACCAACTGAACCTACCACTGCATAGAGTGCACCTGGTTCAATATCCACGTTAATATTAGACAAAGTTTCTATAATTGGTGATGGCGTCCAACTTGCTCTGCCCTTGATGACACGAATAGCCCCCTTGCGTTCTTGGACATTCTCATCGATGTCAGCCACACAGAGGTTTTCTTCCAAAAGCAGAAATTCACGTATCCTGCCAACTGAAATCATCGTCTCCCATGTGAATAGCACAGCCATAGGGAAGAAAATTGCCATGTAAAGTTGTATGGTATTAAAAAACTGCGCCATAGAAAAGACCAAATCGCCAGAAAGGGGACTTCCCGAAAAGAAAAGGTAGACAACTACAGTGATAAAAAGACTCGTCCGTTCTGTGAAGACCATCAGCGCGGTGGTGTAGCCGAGGATGTAGGACTTCTTGGTGATGACATCTATCTCAAGTTTTCTTGCAAGTTCCACCACTTTTTCGAAGGGTTTCTCCCAGGCGTACATTTTTATTATCTGTATGCCGTTTGTTATCTCCGACATTATTTTTACGCGATAATCTGTGCGTTCAGCAATAATTGAGCGATATGAACCTTGAAGTTTTGACAAATACCCTACGAAAAGGAAAGATGATATATTTATAAGATATGTTGAATATATTTGTGTGTTTTATAGAAAGAGGAAATTAATGGAATGCGAAGGTCCAGTCAAATTGTTCAGCGGTATGTTCGATGACTGCAAGGTCCCGGGGTCGAATGTCGGTGGATATAGAGCAAAACGAAATATTCTTTTAATGAATAGTTTTAGTCTCAATTATGACTAATTCTATTGAAAATGAATTGAATAGAGCCAATGGTCACAGAAGTTCATGGTCGGTAAATACAAAAAGGAAAGTGACAATTGACGGGCAAGAGAAGTTCTATCACGTAAAATAGGTAAGTAGTACACACTAACAGAGAATGACTAGAGTATGACTTTAGATTATTTGGATTTATTATTCTCTTTTTTATTTTGTAAAATTTCGTAAAAATGACTCTTTTCATAGAATAGAATACCTACCGATATATTGGATTTATTTGTTAAAATATAAATTTCGGTAACTTATTCATTAGGAGTCTTATTAGATCAAATAATAATAAGCCGGTATAACCCAGGGTTTAAGCGGATGCAAGTGGAGGGAAGAAGACCCATCTACTTCAAAGACGCGGGGATGGAAGTCGATGAGAATAGGCGGCCGGCATGCTCGAGCGAAAAGTGGGTCGGAAGAACAGGCTCTCAAGGTCTAGATGGGCGCTAAATACAACAAATTTGCGTTATGTTGCTACGGAGACACTTGTAAGGCATTGGTGACTGATTGGATTGGGCAAGGCTTGGATGGAGCTTGAAAATTTGGTTGGGTGAGTTATTGCGTGAAAGGCGGAGCGATTTAGATATGATAAGAAGAATCTAGGAGAAGAAGAGGAGGACACGATGGATTTATTGAATGCATGCAATGACTTATTGTTAGCATTGATGGAGCATTTACGTTTATTTTTCTTAATTTATTTTTATAATAGATCCCATTTTTTATTTTTGTTATTATTTATATATTATGAATATGAAGTTATGAAATATTAATGGTACTTTTCGTTGAAATTGCATTTATCTAATTAAGTTATGTTCAAAAAGTATTTAGGACGTTAAGTGTTATTTAGTTTCCATATTACTTATTACAATGAATATATGCAATGGAATTGATGGAATAGCCAAATGAAATTTACATTAAAATACTCACCTTGTAAAGGTATCGCCTGAATAGCAATAATCATCACACCAACAATCGCCGGCCAACCAACACTATCATACATCAAATACGACGCCACAATCGCCTGCAGAGGCATAATCCAAATGTAATGGAATAACAGGAAGAAGAATTCGAAGCGTTGGACATCGTTCGACATGAGGTTGATCATCTGTCCAGTAGCGGTTTGATTAAGTGATTGTTTACTCAACTTGAGTAACTGAAAACGCATTCAATTTAGCATATCAAACAATAACTAATGATAGTCTCATCACCTTTCTGTACATCAACGAACAACACGCGATACGACATCGCATTCCAATGCGCATACACGACACATTCGGATGATGATAGGTGATGATGTTTGCCAGAGAGAGAATGATCATTCCAGCGGCGAGTAGCCAACCAGCTTCGTCCGTATATGGTTTGGATGGATTGAAATATTTGATCAGTTGGGCAAGGACAATGGGTTGGCTGAGTTTGAGGACGACAGATTGCAGGAATATAACGACGCCCCAGACGAAGTATGAACGGCCAAACGTCGCCCAAATCGCTTTCCATAGTGATGGTTGTGTGTTGTTGCGTTTGGCTTGTGCTAATTGTTTATTCCAGTTTCTACAATCACATATTTTTTAAGAGCAAACATAAGAAGAACTCACAAGGGGTTTATTACTTTTCCAGTATGTTGCCGAGAAGTTCGGAATAGTCTGGTTTTGTAGAGTTGTAAAGGTCTTCTACTTCGATGTCTTTTTTCATACCAATGCGAAAGAATGGTAAAACCCATCTGAAAACATTCAAAATATTAAACCGTGACCTCTGTTAATATTAAAAATAAGGTGTTGGGATACTAAAAGTTTATATACGAATATTAAGAGATGAAATGAAAGAACAACTCCAACAGTTTTACCTAGAAACTCACTTTCAAGGTAAGGCGGCTAAGATAATCCCGGATCGATGGATGCTAGTATAATTAAGAGTTTTAGCGGTTGCAAGTGGTAGGAAGAATACCTTACTACTTCAGTGACTAATTGTGAGAAGTACTCTGTATTAGTTAGAGAAATGTCCATCTCGCAACCAGTTCAGCTAGCTCGGAGCGCCTTGGACTGATTGTGAGAGGCAGAAATTGGCGGGCGGCCAAGGAAAATCAAAACCGGTACCCCATTTTAAATGAATTGGTGAGACAAGGTTAAACCGAAAAGGATAAACGCCCCGTGACGCTCCCTGAAGTCACTTCAATTTGGTTAGTCTGAACGTCGCCACTCTCCAGAGTCACCTTGGGTTTCTTACTTTCTGACACATAGCTCGAGAAATAGGCCTTTTCTCCGCGACTCAAGCTTCTCACTATCAGTCACTGAAATTACAAGCATTGGTTTTTCTTAACTTTAAAGAAATATTACTCTCGTTCAATGAGTGTCAGCTATCCTGAGAGAAACTACGGAGGGAACTTTGTGAGTGCATCAACCTCGATAATCTTACACCATTTTGCAGCCAAGTCTTTAAAACCAAAACTTAAAAAAAAATCAACAACGTTATCCCGTCTCCAGCAAATCCTTCTTCATTTCCACCAT
>JAODAC010007502.1:0-29041 GCA_027575185.1 Mimaenictus wilsoni
AATATTGTGATTTTAAGAGTGTGTGAATTTGTAATGTGAATTAATAAAGTGATTTTAGTGTGAATTTATTTAATAATGAATTCACACTAGTGGGGTGCCCACTCCGGGGACTCGAACCCCGTCCGACTGCGTGGTAGACCGAAACCTTGCCAACTGGGCCAGGTGGGCCCAATAAAGGTTATTATTATTATTATTACTTAAAATTGTTAGAGCAAACACCTTAGATATGGAAAAAGACGTGCAATGTCATGGGGATACCAATTGACGAGTCTACCACGTTCTACACCCTCTGCTTTGCAGATGACCAGGTAATCGTACGTAAGGAAATCGATGATATAGAATAATTGACACGGAAGATCAAAAAAAATCAAAAGTGGGGTCTCGATGTAAACAGAGGAAAATCTGAATATATGTGTATAGGATGAATCCAACAAGATCTCACACTTCAAGATGGGACAATTCTAAACCACTGCAAGGAATACAAATATCTAGGAAGAAAAATTACTAATGATGGCAAAATGATCGCAGCAATATCACACACAAACCAAAACACAATTAGCCAACTAAAATGGTATGGGCACCTAAGTATAATGCATGAGACCAGAATTCCACAAAAAAATATGAACTGGATACCAACAGGAAAAGGGGCACACCCAGAAGAAGCTTGAGCGAAGCAATTGACTCAGAAATGGAGAAGAAAGGACTTCAAGAAGGAGACAGGGCTGATAGGAAGGCATATATAAATATATCTAATTATCATTTCTTTATCAAAAGCGGTACTGAAACGTATTAATTATATTGAAAATATATTTGAAAATATTATAGGATATCATCCTTTCTAATATTATTCAAGAAGTATTCATATTTCAATTATAATAAAACGTACATTTGCAATACTGACTATCTATAGGCCTCTTGACATTTCCCAAAATGTTACGAAGCTAACAAGAATTAAAGAAACTTCTAAAAGTTACCTAAAGAAAATTCTTTACCTGAAAGATTTCACAAGTAAATTTCTTTAAAAAACGAAATCTTTATTATTATATCTAAAGAAAGAAAATATCAACAGTATATAATTTTGCCGGAAATAGGACTAAAGACGATAAAAAAAAAACTTGGAGGCTAAGTCATGAAAAGCCACTTCACAATCTGCCGAAGAAGTTATGTGATGGTAGAAAATATTTTTGAGATTTTCAGAATGGAATTGTGATTTTATTTTTCTTCGTTTCATTTACCGAACTTCGACTAGTATGGCCATTACCTCTACTAATACTGTTGATAAGAAGAATAAATCATTTTGCGAGAATTGCACTTGGGACCTTGTGGTCAGCAGTCACCGAACATACCGCAGCGCCCCTTAACTGGACGTGTGATTTAATAGTGATTTATTTTGTTTTACTGGCAAAAACTTGTCCGAATTGAATGAAATATTTCCATATTGAATATTTTAATTGTGTATTGCCGTAACAGCACTGTGCATTGAAATTGACCTACCCGAACTTCTATCAAATCTATGTATATTAGGTATTCTTGAAGCACATTTTTTATTGTATTTTAGTTGCCTCATTGAATAATGAACAATTTAAAAGGCATACAAATATCATATTATCATGCCTTCTTGGAAATAACATATTGAAAAGGAGGCAACTTCATGTATATAATTTCACACTAGTAAACAGATTTTCAACCTTATAATAGAAATAAAATGGAACATGTTCATTATATTTCAATAAACCATGTATTAATTGATTTATTATTAAATACGCTTCTATCTATTGGGTTTTCATTAAATTTGAGACATGTTAACCGAAGTTAAATATGTTCAAAAATTTAGCGTCCAATTTCCCTCATTATTCAAACACTGGGATTTCCAGAAATCCTATACTTATTCCTTCGAATCATTCACCCACAAACTACTTAGGTAAACCGTTTTGAAGCCTCTAAGGTTATTACTAAACCTGCACGATAAATTCAAGTACGAATCTTTTCAGATGAATAAACCTTTCCGGAATATAGTGGTTCATATTGAATAAAATATGGTGTGAAATTAGTAGTGACGTGATGCCCAGACGTCGATCACGATTAACTGATCGATCACCTAGATATTTTTAGCTGACGCTTTATCAGAATACCTTGCTGATGAAGCTGTAAACAGTTTACAGCTTACTTACGGTTCGTACATATTTGGCGAGGGGAAAGTTCTTTATGGAAAATATATGAATGACACCGGGTTGGAAATCCTCTTGAATGAATGTCTGGCAATGATGATTTACTATTTAGTTATCATTCCCCGAGAATGGCAATATTATTGGAACAGAAACAAGAGCATCGCACAAATCACTTCTGAAGGAAGGTATCACAGGGTAGTTTCCTTGACAAGATCTAAACAGGAATACCTCTTTAGATCATGGTATTCCAACGGTTGGGTTACGGTTCGGCAGCTTTAGACTGAGACAAATATCAACACAATTATGCAAGAGAGAGAGAGAGAGAGAGAGAACATTCAACAACGTTAGGCACGTATCATGATACATGATCAATTTTCATCAGCTATTAGGCTGGCTTTGAGTAGCATCAAGAGTGAATGTGTTGATTGATATAAATATAATAGTTTATTGATAATAATAATTATGACTTTCCATATTTTACAATTTAAGCTAAAGAGGAACGATGGTAAGTGGTTTGAATTAGAATTTAATGGAATGAAAGAGATATGAATAAATTATTATATGGAATAGAACTGAAGGAAGCTCAGGAACCAAGATTTTAGGTGAATGTAATACAATGGTTTATTTTGCATGAATTAATATAAATTATAGTAGAAACTAGTAGTGGCGAGATATCCATATGTTGTTCTTGATTAATTGGTCGATTTCCGGAAATACTGCATCTATTCCTTTGAAGCATTCACCCACAAATTTGTTATTAAACAATCTACTTTTTTATTTGGGCGTTGTCGACGTCGTGCTAACCGGAACAAGTGATCCTAGGAGAGGGGTGACTACTATTAAATATAATAGTGATGTTGTGCGCACCCCCTAAATCGAATACGCTGCATCGATGTCGCGGGTTATGCATTTCGTTAGTGCAACGGTCTAGAAACCTTCTATGTGTGTTCTTCGTCTTTACGCTTTTACCTCACGACGTTCCCGCAGAAAAGGACTATCGCATTCCAGTTTTCTTGGGAATGGAGCATTGCTCTCCCAAGTTGCTCAGGTGTACTACTCGCACATCGGGCCGCCGCCAGGAGTTCCATCCGTTCTTTGGTCCATGCTGGGCAGATTTCAAGGGTGTGGTCCGGGGTATTTGCTACGCACAGTGGGCAGTGGCTGCATATACTACTACCCTTCTTGCCAAATCTGTGGAGGTACGATGCGAATTGGCCATGGCCAGTAAGAAACTGGGTAAGATAGTGGTCACAGTCTCCATGCGGACGCTCTAGCCATGCTGTTAGGGATGGTACCCACCGCTTGAGCCACCCTGACGTGGTGCTGTTGCTCCATTTGGCGGACCATTCATCCGTTATCCCAAGGGGCGCATTAAGTCCCTCGCCTATTCGTCGTCGGTAGTTTCTTTGCCGTCCTAGCGCTACCAGGTCCGGAGGAGGGGTTGACGATAGAATTTCCGCAGCCTCTGTCGACACAGTACAGTATGCCCTACATGTTTGTTTTGCCCCGCGCCCCATCTGCCTACACTGGCGCAGCATAAAGCAACGTTGATAGCGCGACTGAAGACAGGATCCGCCTTGAAACAATCTACTTAAGTTATCTATTTTTTAATCCTATAAGTTAATTAATAAACAAAAATTAAGCAATGATAAAATATCTTGCCAAATCGCCTCATGAATTCATGCAAATGTTTACAAATTTGATAGGGAAGTGTAATTATGCTGATATCTTGGTGGTCAATAGCCTGGGAGAGTTCCATACATATTACTAGTGGAATTATTTAGTTTTAATGTATTTTTAATAATAATAATATCACATATTTTAACGTCTATCGACCTCTGTGGGTCTTTCCGACTTTGATATATTCTATATATTTTTGTTGTTTGTTTTTGTTTACAATTCATACATGTAAGGGTTTTTATACATTTTTTTGTAGTTGGTGTGAATTGTTGGTGTATGTTGCTGTTGATTGTAGTTCTTCTAGTGAGTTACAGATGTCTGTAGATTGGTGGGTGAAGTCTTAATGTTTGAAGTAGTGTGTGTGTGTGTGTGGGTGGGTGAATGTGCGAAGTGGTGTGTGAATAATAATCACACTGTGTAGTGCCCGCCCCGAGGACTCGGACCTCGTCCGCTGGCGTGATACGCCAAGGTGTTACCCACTAAGCCTCCAGGATGGGCAATGTATTTTTATTATGTTTAACATATTTCGTACTTGTTGGTATATTTATCTAGGGACGTGAATAGGCCATGATGTCGCAGCAATTAGTAAGAGGCCCAAACTGCCAAATAAAGAACAACAGGCGTACCCTTGCAGTTAAATCAATAGAGTGTAATGTTAGATCCAGAGTTAGGAAATAAAGTTAGCTGTCATATGGATTTCTTCGTGGTCACATCGTATCCTCTTCCATTCCTATACTACGCTGCCTTGCTGCCAGCGTAACGGGCTCCACTTTCAATTAGTTATTAGTTATTAGTCGGTGCTCCGCGCAAGTGCACATCGAGCATACACAAATATATCCCCATAAGATTAACATAGGGTAATCTATGCAACGTCTTGATCCTTGCTATGACTTTTAAAATAAAACATTTCGTTCTCCAAAGTTCCTGTTTTATTTTAGCTTTCAAAAAGATTTATGGACAAATTAAAAATAACATCAACAATTTAGGAGCGTTTTTTGAAAAGGTATTATTTAAAAATTCTTCGACATTTACCATTAAATCTGGCAGTTTTATAATAAAAAGTTTTGTTGCTGACGTACGTCCTTATTTTATTCCTCGGCTGGCGCTTATGTGAAAAGACCTTTAGCGCTGCACAACGACTAAGGTGAAGTTATTAATGGACCGTAAATTGAAAACCGTAAAAGATGCAGCGCGAAAGAAAATTAAAACCGCCACCGTGGTGCAGGGCATGGCGCGCCGTCGTTGTCGTCGGCTGGCAACGGAGGCGGCAACGGCAGCGTCTCGGTGGGTCCACTCCATCCGAGCGCACACACAACAGCCAAGAACAAGTGCAAAGCTGTAAAGTATTCCTGTGTTGCTGTAAATATAAATTCTACACGAAAGCGGTGCCGCCACAGTGCCGCCGTTATATTTAGACGTCACAAGTAATATAACGTGAAAATATAAATAAATAAAGACGCTCTCTACCGCCACGCCGTTGACGGGTTAGGTACAGTACAGCGTGTTGAAACCCTCCAATTTAATTGTTTCTCGAAAAATTCACCAACTTTCCTGTCGAAACATTGTTTGCATAGTTTGGAAAACTCTTTTCAGCCTCTCCCCCAATAGTTTTCGCGTTGTTGGTGGCTGTCTGCAGTGCACTTTCGCCAGGACGCGAAGGTGTAATTAAAGTTTGGCAAGAAACTGCTCACGCTCTTGGAAATGTCATGCTTCACGGAGCGCGAAGACGCTTTGGCTTAATAGATAATGCCGGACGGGTGGTGCCATCGCAGGGAGTAGTGTAGTGTGAGAGATACAGAGTAAACATAAAAAATTACGGATGGACATTAGATTTTTAGAGTGTAGAGTATAGCGACTGATGAAGAGTAGATATGTGTTGTGTGGTATCTTTTGGCAGAGACAGAGCGGATGGTATGTTCAGAGTGTGGAGGCAAAGTAAACAAAGCTGGTAGCAATAGACTGAGTTAAATATCAACACAATTACGCATGAGCGGTAAACATTCAACAACATTAAGCACATACCATGATGTATGTTTACTTGTCATCGGCTGCTGGGTTGTTTTGAAGTCACTTCAGGTCTGAATTTGTTGATTGATATAAATATAGTTGTTTAAAGATATAATAATTATGACATTCCATCCTTTCTATTGGCATTTAATGAAATAATTAAATGAATACAGTTTCGGGGCTGAACCTAAGAGATAAGACCCTAAGCTGCTATCCTATCTAATCTACCTAATTTCAGAACAGAATACAAGTTTCGAGTTGGTTATCCCTTAAGGTGATCCCTCATAAGATATTCTGAAGAGGACATCTTAACTTGCCACTTTCAAAGTGGCTTCAGATGAATGTAAATTTCTCATATCGTAAGTTTCTCAAAAGTAAACACAGAAGGTGAAATACCAACCTTGGAACCTGTCTTACTAACATTTGTAGGACTCCTAAATGTTGAAATTCAGTGCTCTAGACAGTTAATTTAGAAGTGAAGAAGATCAATAAAGGGAGGAGCAAATTGAATAGAACTGAATCTCTCATTAAATTTCATAAGGTTACTCCTTAGGTGCCTTGAAAACACTAGAATTAAAGTAAACAAAGACTTAATCATGTTGTTATCCTCTTGTCTTATTCTTTTTGACTTCAATTGTTAAGGTTACATGTTAAGCTAGGGTGATACAGTCTGGAGACTCGGAGGTTCAGTTCCCAGACTGTCTGTCCCTCAGAGGGGCAGTTTTAGATTTAATCAGTTCGGAGACTGGATTCTGGATGGAAAACAAGTTTCTCGTTGACTAACCTTCATAGATCTTGAAGTAGACAATACAATTGTACAGTGACTTTAGATCACTTCAAATTTGTTATAAACTACTCCCCTTAAATGTAAACCTAGAAGGGGAAATTCTCAGACTTTATAAAAATTTCAGCAGGATACAAACCTTTCTTATACATAATCATAAGTTAGAAGTGTCTTAGATCAAATTGAGTGGGAGAAGAAATTGAAAATGTAAGCCTTTTATAGTACAATAGAATTGAAGTAAACAAAGACATTGATATTCTTCTGTCTCAGTCTTTCTACACCGTTATTTGAGGAACTATATAAATTAATTAAATGATGATGTGAAACAAAAGATAAAACCCTGTAATAACGCACTATAAAATCCAAAACCTTAGATAGTCCAAACATGAAAGAATGTATCCTACTCGCGTCTTTTCCACTTTCTATAGACATAGACAGGAGCAGGAGCAGAGCACACATTTATATGTTACCAAATGTTGACAAGTAAACACCACATGGAGGGGAATTTCCCATTTGGTAAACATAACGCAAACCACAAAGAAGCTTTTAGACCTTGTCGCGCCAGGAAACCGTCTACGGGCTGGGACGTTCACGACATAGGGTTTGGGGTGGCCCTAGCACATGTAATCCGGTATGAGACGCAGCGCGAGGCTGGAATTCTGGAAGTAGTAGCGCCATAGTTTCTCGCCGGCTTTCGCACATCTTCTACCCTAGGCTGCAGCGGTGGCGGCTCACATGCATACCTGAAATTCTATTACTGTGATGGACAGTAAGTTCGCCGCCACCCCTCGCGCCCCACGCTCAGCCTAACACAAATACCGCAAATTATACGGATGCTCTCGCCGCGAATAAAATGTAGTCTAGCAGTCTAACCGGCATTCGGGACAACACTAGACCACCCGCCCGCCGCACAAACGACCACCAAACAGCGGTGCGGTGCACCAACCTCGCCCTCCCACACTAACAGCCGCCTCTAGCCTCGTACCTTTGCTTTCGCATTCTGGTGGGTTGCATACATGCCTGCAACCACCCGGGGTTAATATGAAATACAACGGGCCCTGCCAGCGTCGTCCAGTTTTAGATTTACTGCAAGGTTCTGATGCGTTCCCACTTCCATATGCATGCAAATTAATGGCATAAAAATAAATGAGGTTGTGTCTGACAAGTGTGGCCTTGGTGTTATAATGGAATTGCACTTGTCATTGTTGGCATATTTTTACAAAGCAATTAAATTTTCATGACACAAAGAGCATTGCATATTTTTTCGAAAAATACATTAAAAATGTATACTTCTTGACATAACATTAACAAAATATATTTAATATTTCACGAAAATATAGAGAGTGGTATATTTCACAGCGACCCAACGAACGAAATGAAATTCAGGGCAGTTAATTTGCTTTTAAAATGATGATTTACATTGAAAGAGAAGATAGTACGGTTAATGATCTCAAAATACTCGAAACGAAGTTCCGGACAAACAGTTTGATAACCTTCTACAAATGGGAATACATGATCATGAACAGACATAACTTTAATTTTTAGTGCGGTTAAGTGGTACCCTCAGTCTAAGGAGTTGAACCTAGGTCCACAAGAGACAATTTTGGAACTAATTTATCAATTTTAACACAATTTGATATCTATATAATACTTATAACCTCGTCGAAAGTACCCTGTGTACAGGGACCATTTCCTGGAGATCTCTCTATAAAATAAATACAATCCGAGGGACATTTTCATCACCTAAGACACGAATTCTCTCCAGTCTAATATCATAATATCATACTCTAATATCATTTCAGATCACATATAGTGGTTTTGGTATATAGAAGAAGACAATACGGTAAATACTGTATTGTTTACTGTCTTCCTGGAACTGTAAGTACTTCGCCTATCTTTATTTCCTTGCATTCCAAGAATTAAAATTGTATTTTCCAACTGCTCTAAGAAATTATTCTTTTTACACATAATAGTCGCAGAAAAGGTGTAGTCTACCTATCACATGGGATGTCCTTTCCTGGCTGGTATGAGTTGCAATTTCTCATACTCCTGAGGAAAGAGGTACAATTTACTAGGTACAATATACTATTCTTTACTAGTAATCTCCTTTATCGTGTTATTTTTTATTACCTTTATGAATTTTATTACCTTAATGAAGCGCCACTTATTTAATCCACCCATTTTCTAAACTGTCATTCCCGCACGTTTTTTTCCTGTCATTCAGTAATCCTGTACCTGGTATTCAGTAATCAATTTTTTCTAAATTTTTAGACTTTTCCGTTATAAGCACATGACTTTCCTCCTTGATCATTCCCCTTCAGGCAATATATCACTTCTCCAGTTAATATCTCAAGATATGCGAAGTTTCATTTCACTTACATGCTTGAATTTAGGTACGAAAATATAGGTACCGGTCTCTGGGAGTACTGAGTTTTCATGGTTTTCCTAAAACAGAACTGTCGACCCTTTCTCTATATTCATTGCTTTAGATTTCATGAACCTCATACGTAATCTTCTAAATTATTATTTTAGTACCTTCATCCTTAATTTCTAATCAGTTATTTCCAGTCGTATGGTCCTGACATGAACGCCTGGTACTCCAATTCTTATCAGTAATCCGTTTTTTCCGAATCATTAGACTAACCCGTCATAAACGCATTACTTTCTTCTTTAATCGTTGCCCATCAGAGAACACACCATTCCTCAATTCAATATCTCGCCTAATGTGGGATTCAGGAATGCAGGCTATTCAGGTGTTTTCGTGCTCTCCCTGAAATAGAACTGTAGCCATTTCACCTATGCTCATTTCCTCATTTTACAAGGACCTCCAACTGTAGTTTTTCACCTGTAACTTCTTCTACCATACATGCAACCCACGCATTTTCTGATCCGTTACTTCAGATCGTAAAATCCGTTCTTTTAGGCCTTAGACTTTCCAGTCACACATCACTTCCAAAGCCTCGTGGGCTTACAGTCGATCGTGACACTTGCTGCATATCCTGAATTTTAATTCTAAAGCATATATTCAAACTTCCCTGCTTGATCGTTGCCCTTCAGGAAATGAAGTAATACATTTCTTGAAGGGCCACCTCTATCATGTCTAATGGTAAATGTCTATAAGAATACTTTGTTTTCATGTTTTTCCTGAAATATAATGTTTATTTATAAATATTCCATGAACCAAAATTGTACATCTTTATTTTTAATCTCTACTACTAAGTTATTTTTATCATTTATTTTATTTTTATTACTATTATTTATTATTTTTTAAATGAAATTTCATTTGTTTAACCCGCACAAGTTCCGTTATTACTCTTCAATTCGTTCTCTTCTAGACTTTGCCATCGTCACCATTACTTCCCTGCTTGTAATACCTGGCCGTTACCGTTAGCTTCAGATAACGTTCCACTTCTGTACTTAATATCGCTAATGGGCAGCCTCGAACTTCACTCCCGTCATTCATAGTTCTCCTTTAACTCCTTCAAGTTTCTAACTTCGGGATTTAGTCATTGTCATCTCAGCAGTTACAGAGTTCAGATTTATAAATTACCAAATTATTTATTCTCAGGGTGCTTTATTAGGGACCTTGTTCAGACATTTCGGAATAATTATTATTCAACAACCTTTTTCTACGGCATGGTGGTGTAAGGGAATAGTAACTTTCACCCGGTCCAATCTGGTCTCGCTACTGATCAAGTACCATCAGAACTTTTTGTGTATATGGTTTTTTTTTTCGGGGACCATTGCAAGCGAATCGCACAACCTTCATTTGTGTTTTTAACGCGAAATCAGGCGCCGCAGCCACTTGTTGAGTGGGGAGACCAAGTGGTCACCAAGTGGCTATGTCCTGTATCACAACTAGCCCACCCGGACAGCACAGTAGTGCTTCGGTCTACCGTGCAAGCGGACGGGGTTCGAGTCCCCGGGCTTGGGCATCCACAAGTGTGAATTCAATTATTATATTAATTCACCTAAATTCACACTAAAACATTCACACTACAAATCCACTCAAGAAAAAGCCACTTCAACTAAAAAAATCACACATAAATCAAGAATCACATCATAAAAAGATGCAACATTCAATACACTCCATGATGTTCAATATATTCTGCGCACATATATACTCAAAAACATCAACTCGGACAAAAAAAAACATCAACAACATCACCTTCATCACAACATCACAATAACAACAACAAAAATTGTAAACTTCACATATATACATTCCATGTACAAAGAAAAACAATTTAAAAAGAACCAAATTGTATATAAAAACGGCTGAAGGACCAGTTAGGTCGATGGCCAGGTCAGCGGACCAAATACCATATTATTTTTTTGTATCAAAACTTTAATCAGTACCAAAATCACAAATTAAATTAGTAACGTATGTTGCTAGGGATTTGAATAAACAAGTAATAATGAACAGTTAAGTACATGTCAGAAAAACAAATACAAACTTGGGATCAAAAATGTCTAAACTTGCCGGAAGTAAGAAAATCTGCCGAAACCCGTGATTGTTTGCTGCAAAACAAGAAAATCGATTCTCTATTTAACGTAAACTTTCCCGGGGAAGAAATATGCACTTTCTGCCACCAACCAGTGTGGTGCTAAAAGTTATGATGATGTGTACGCTTCAACGTCAAGATTCGCATCCGACGCCGACACGCGGCTGGCAGAAAATCAAAATGCAAATGCGCGCACTGATGTCGAGTGCACAGTATTTCGTGTACAGATTTCGACGTGATTTTATTGCATAAAACCGCAATAGATAAAAATTTTCCAATGGAAGTTTTCGGGGGGGGGGCGTGCACGTGGCTTTCGGGTTTAAAATTGCTTAATTTCCGCTCGGCGTCGTTCACAAATACACGCAAAACTATATAGTTTACTCGGCTGAATACCCCTCGAGGGTTTACTCGCCGCCCCCGCGTCGGTTGGCAACAAGGGAATAGGTAAACGGCGGTATTGTTACACGCTGTTATTACCCGCCGCCGTTTTCCTCACCTTTTTCCACCTTTGATTCGTTTCATTTTCGCCATCTTCGTCTTTAATATCAATGCCAGCGACCACAGCTGTTTGTATAGCCGCACGAAACATAACCTATTCTAAGAATGACATATGCGACATCATGGTCGGCACACAATAAAGCGCGGATTATGATATTATGTGCCCGGATTCGAATTGTTTGCTGATGTTTGTTTGCTGGTGCTTTTACGCGCGATAGCGTGCGTATTTCCCATCGGAAGTGGCAATAGGAAATGTTAATCCGAAAGTTCTCCTCGTTTATTTATTTGGTCGAGTGCGGGTGTGCCGATGACGGCGGCGGCGGGCAGCGTTAGCGGCGGCTATGCGTGCCTGCGGGTGCCGCTTTCGATGTCACGTAATTGCCGCTCGCGCAATGAATAAATAAATAATATTGAAATTGCTGTGATCATTTTCAATTTACGGTTGTTTATATTTATTCCGTATTAGTCTGTCGGTGTGATTTTATTGCAAATCGCGTTTTACCTCGATTTTATTTGTTTCGAACAACACTAAAATATTTGCGGGAAGAATTTGTATTTATTTCCAGCGTCAGTTATTATTAATGCCCAAATGAAATTTAATAAAATTTAATTACTTTTCGGTCTGATCTACTTTGTTTGCATGATCTTTATTAATTTATGTTTGAATCATAAACTATGTTTACATGATGTTATTTAGTTTTGTATATTTTATATTCATTTTGATATAATTTTTATTTTTCGTTTCTATGAAATTCAATAGTTTCGATCACTCAAAGTATATATTAAGAAGACCCAGGTTCGACGGCATCACCTAGAGGGCAAATTGTGGAACTATAATTTGAAATACAATCTGTGATTTACAATAATTTCTAATATACAAATGGTAGAAAACTCATTCATCTTATATTTGATTTCCCATCAAATGTAGCTTATTTTGGTAAATCCTATGAAGTCCAAAGAGAATGTAATCACTGAGAATTCTAACGTGCAAAAGTCAAGTTTCCTGAAACATGACTATTTTTCAATTATTTTTATAATTTTCATAACCCTAGTATTATAAATCATACACCAATCGATTCAGAATTAAATTTGCCACATAAGCATTGTGCGGAAAATTGTCTATTAATTGCCTATGAACAATATTGCTCGACCTTGTTTCAAATGTTTTAATGTTTTTTTTTCTTCTGGGACTTATACTAGGACCTGTCAGGAGGGAATAAAATCGGAAATATATACAGTGAAACCTGTGACATCCGGAAAGTCAGGGACCAATTATTTCATCCGTTGTTGTCAGGTTTCCGCAAATGAAAGGTGGGATCAAAAAGAAACAAAATATATCAGTACGCTGATTTTATAGCAAATAAAATCAACAAAAAATGTAGGAGTTGGCTCAGGCCCTTCTTCACCCTTAGATAAGTCTCGTAAACCTACGGACCAGAAAAATAATTACTATGAATTATTATTTTGATTGTATTTGTGTCCATAGATGGATACGTTATTTCGCCCAACTTTCATTAGTTGTAATATCGCTTTTAAATAATTAAACGACAAACTATCCTAGAAGTTTGTAGCAAATTTCACCCTAAATCAGTTACTAAGTAACTTATACTCGAAGGGGATAAGAAATATGAGAAAAAATGGAATCTTTAGACCGAGCCATTTTTGTATTCTATCCCATAATATTCTATAAAATTATGGAAATCGTTATTCGCAATTTATCCTATCTTATCTTATATTATATAAACATATATAGATGGAAATAGAATGGCTTAAAATTATGAATAGACTCACAAAGTGGAGGCGAAGCAGAGAAGAATCATGATGGGTATGAATTGTGTTGAAGGATCGGAAAATGCGACTTTCTATGATTTATTTATAAGTTTTGCAACTAAAATGCGATCACTACACTAGGGAAATTGAACGTAGGAGATAATACGAGTGTCGAAACTATAGCTCAACAAAAGTCAATCAAGTTAAGACTAAAACTTTCGCTTAGCAGGTTAGCAGATCAAGACTGAATAATATTTTCATAAACCCAAAACAAAACACAAAATATCTACTCAATTCAACACAATTCTAAACATTAGGATGGAGGGACAACCTCCTACAAAAAATCAGTAAGAGAGATAACTTACAATTAGTTAAATACATTTTCTCAAAAGTAACTCTTATCTGAACATTACTACGATATCTCGATGCCATTAAATTTCTAACTTTTTACCCTAATATTGCACACAACAAGAAACATATACCTATTTTAAACTCATATAAGCAAAACGACAACTACCCTTAATACAGGATTTTAGTATCGTCTCTGATGTCTTTAAAGGCATCTGTTACGTCCCATGGTGGTTGTGAACGTCAGATTGAAGAACCTGGTGTTCCTAGGGAGGGAGCCTTTTTTGGGAACCTTGCCTTATTTCGTCGAGTACAAGCAGGCACTGCATTGTAAGCAGTCGTCTCGTTTTTATATCTATAAGTTAATGTAGGCCACAGTTTGACACTGAAAAGTTTCATCGTAGATTTTGAGTGATTCAAAAAAAAATCATACAATAATTAAAACTTAAAACCATTCATAATACTAATATTACCATAAATATGAAACAGAATCATGCACACAATAACTACATGGCCTTCAGTCAACTGAAGGCCTTTATATACTGAAGTCATTCCCCCAGAAAATGAAACATAGTAGCATATCTCTTTCTAAGTGTAACATTGTAAGCATCTGTATTCTTTGTGATTTGCACACATACTACTGAAGCCTTGCGCTGAATGCTTACTCAACAATATGCTAGAGGTCCGCTAGAGGAATAGAGTTCAAAATACGTGAGCAAAAACACGATTTAGGACAGTCATTAACACACTCTAGAAATGTCTATTTGTCGACGTTATTAACAAATTAAATTCCAGTTAATGCCTAAAATTAATACCAACAGAAATTCTGAAAATCAAAATAAATAAAATTGAATGATACATCGGACATATTTATATTTAATTTCCGTTTATATAAAGTAATTAGCTAATGTAATATACACATAGTTATGTCATCTGACTGTATAAGCACTTTATGAGCTATTAACCAATGGCTGTAGTTAACGTAAAAGGGATTCTTAAACTTAATTTACTGTAATTTTACTTCAGTTCTTAAGTTAAAAATACTTGGCTGTAAAAGTAGCAGAGTAAAAGCATGGAAATAGGAAAATAGTTGTGTGAAAAATATACTTGTACGTAAAAAAGCAATATTGAAAAATTAAAAGTAGACGTTATCCTCGAGTGGTCAATTGATCACGCAAGCTTTCCAGCCGTAAGGTGTCCTGTCATGCACCCTAATTCCGAATTCGCGCCCGCTTCCGCCGTTGCACGCCATTTTGTTTGTAAACCTGTGCGCGTGTTCCGTTGTTACGTGTGTACTTTAGCGTAGACTGGCGTTGTTGGGTGGCCTGGGGTAGTAGCTGTGGGTTGGGGTTGTGAGGGGGGGGGGGGGGGAAGAGATGAAACCGCCGTTTGCATTATACACCGCTTCCTGCACGCATACCGTCCGCCACCACCATTGCCACCGTCGAAGCACGTGCGTGCGCGTCCGCGTAACGCCGGCAAACACACATTTTCAGCATATTTAACATATTTATCATGTGCGCTGTATCGACGCCCTGCAGGACCGAACACCTTCATCATACATCAACCGGCCGTCATAAAAAATAACTTCACCGCCGGGCCATTAAAACACATAAAAACAAAGGAACACCTACCTTTCACCTACCGGTGGTGAGGCAGGGGGAGCTCATAATGAACACCATAAACGCCATCTACAACATCTAAAACTGCCAACGCACATTTTCAACGATTTGGTATCGAAAGTGGCAATCGCAAGGAGGGTTGAGGCTTACGTTTGAAGTGAGTGATTTGAAACGTAATGTTTTCATCTGTGTTTGGGGTTGGGATTAATATGGGATTAGTACTATGTTTGAAAGGGACTATTAAAGTTTAAGGACATGTTGAGGTATTGTTCCGAGGTAGAGAGCACAAATGAATACAATTAGATGTTAGAATAAAGGTGAAGTAAGTACGTACCGATGGACTGAAGAGCAGTAGGTTCATATTGTAAAATTAGGTATGCTAGGAATGATTTGAGTTTTGTTTTGATGAAACTAATGTATAGAGGAAATTGAAAAGACAGACTTAGGAAGAGGTATGAGACTCAGGTGTTCATTGTATGAATTTGATATATGGGGTGAAGATGTAATGCTTCAGTTTAATATATGTATAAATGTAATAATAGTACTAAGACTTATTGGAGAAGAAGTAGGAAGATTGGAAGATGTATACATACAGGAAGGCTAGAAATATTCAAATGTCTAGTAGAGATTAAAGTTGTATCTTTAGTTAGAGAAGTTAGAGGGATAAGTTACATTATGAATATACGAGGGTGACCAATAGTCTATACCATTAAAAGAAGAAATACCCTAAGAAAGAAGAGGGAGTTAAAGATACTAGGGAGGCAGACGCGAGATTGGTTTCTAAAGGGAATCTCAAATTGTGGGTTACAGGTTTAGGACTTATCTACCGCAGAAGACATCAATGTGAAGAAGAAAAATTCAGAAGCGAGTGTTACGCACGCTGAACAGATGAGGCTAGTATAGTTTACTGGGGGGAATGCGTAGCTCAGGGGCCGTTTAACAGGCAGAATGGAAGAAGTACTGTTTTGATAGTGAAACGTCAAGGGAACATTTGTGTAAATAGTCCTCCCCATCGTTCTTCCTTCTAGGCCTCGGACCTGCTCTTCCAGAATTGACACGAAACATTGAATAACAAAGAAACAACACATTGAGAAGAATGAATAAGAAACGACAAAGAAGGTTGCTATATATTATCAAAGTACGCCCTTTGTTAGTTGACTGCGGATTGTTCCGTACCGATTTGAGTGAAAATTTTAGAACGTGCAATGTATTTTAAGTATACATAGATACTTGATCTAATTTTGAGTCTAATTTTGACAAATTCAAGATTTCCTTTGTGGAGTTTATTGTACCACAATACATGTAATAAAATAATAAATGAAGGAGATTAAGATAACGAGGAGATCCAGGCGGGGGCGGCAGCTGGAGACGATCGGCTCGTACTGGTCGACGGGGCAGGCAGGTTCATGTGAGCCTCGCTGGTGACGACGGCTGGTAGCGGACTCGGTGGCGGCTGCTGGCGCCGGTGTATTCATTGGAGGCGGCAGGTGAGGGACTCGGTGTGGACTCTCTGTGATGGCGGACTCATCTGGTGGCGGCAGCTGGTGTCGGGTTCGCCGTTGGTGGACTTCGGTGACGATCTTCGGTGTCGAGCAGATTGAGTCACTGTGTGTGAACTGACTCGGACTGATTAAGTGACTGAATGAATATGATGACGAAATGTCGACTATATATAGCAGGTGAAAATGCTGACGCGACTATTTCTTTAGTTCGTCACAGCAGAACACGTGGTCGCGATAACGCTGCGCCCTGTCGATTTTGAGATGTCGGCATTTTCGATATTTAGTCTCGGCGGATGTTGATTATATATAGATTATGGTTTGTTGATGTTAATTGTGATTAGATGATGTTTATTCTTCTTTTTTGTGCGGCAATGGATTGCCGCCACACCTTAACTAAACGCAATCTCTTTGAAATTAACACAAATATGAGTACTTTTAAATCTGATTGTGAGCTGATATAACTTGGCCAATCTTGACCAGATCTTGGTTTTTGTCACTATAAACTAGTCTTCAGATCACTAGTATTCAGATCACCTAAATACAACCATCATGGTTAACCAATAATGCTTTCAGGATAGGGGCTACTTTTTAATTTCTGCATCACCGGCAATTAAAAGACATGAAAGCCAAATACCTTATAAAAACATCGTAAAGGCTCCCTAAACCACCTAAAACTAACTATTAACATACGTTTTCAACATTTTGATATCGAAAGTGGCAATCGCAATAAGGGTGACGGTAACGCTTGAAGTGAGTGATTCGAAACGTAATGTTTTCATCCTCATTTTGGGGTTGGAATTAATAGCGTGTTAGCGAGGGATTTTTAAAGTTCGGCTAACGACACGTTCGTGTCTTATTAGCCGGAATAATAACCGATTGCGTTCGCTTCCTGTCAAACTGCGCGCAGCGAGGGTGAAAAGGACCTTTTAACGCGGGCTTGTTTCGTCGATCTAAAGTTAAGGGTTGCTCAATAGAACCCCTGGTTGTACTCGTATAGGTGGGAAAGAAGAAGGCGCAAGAAGGTTAAAGAAGTATCCTTTCATGCCGGTGATGGAATCCTTTAAGGTTCCGCATTTGTTTAGGACCCCCATCGTCCACGCCCGCGATGCAGGCCGGCAAAAGTTGAAGAGCAGCGGCAAGCTGAGGGGCCAACAACGCGTCCTCGTTTCTTGCGCTTATTTGGATGAGTGAGGCGGTGAAAAGGGCGCTGTCGGGGCCGGGCAACCACTCTCATAGTATGTGCCCTTTTTTCGGCCTGTGCAAACGCCCCGTAGTCCTTAGAGCGAGTTCTTAGACGGCTTTTTAACATTTGATTGATTTTTAAAATAAGTCTTTTCAAAGTTTTTAGTCGCTTTTTTCGCAAACTCTTCAAATGGAAAACTGCAGGTCTTTAATATTTATATATGTTTTCTTTGTAAAGTCTAAAGACTACATGCTAATTAGTTTTGTAGATTACCAAGAGGAATCTATATTAATCTTAGATTTTTTAGATACTATTTCTTCTGGTTTCATCGCACCCAGCCATTCGCTCTTTTTTTAATTTCATTGGGGCCCCTTTAAATAGAGCTCTATAAAGCAGGTGGACTCTTTAGGTAAACGTCACCGAGGAGGGACCAAGCATGAGACCTTAGACAAGTTTGGTTCCGATGATACATTTTATGTTTCTCCGTAGTCGGACTCAACTTTGATCTCTATGACCGAAACTAAAATAATTTAGCGGAATTCGATTGACCAAAAGCTGTGCCCTTAAAAAACGCCAAGGAGTGGAATTGTGACTAATAATGAATAGACTCAGTGTTTATATGTCCCAAGTTTATATGTTCATATGGCACTAGAACTCAGTCTATTTTCGCCGTCCTACGATCCCACTTTTTGATCCACTATTTTACTTTTAATTTCCCTTAAAGTTTCTTTTTGAGAAAAACTACCACGAGAATAAACCTCGTGTTTGTCGAAGATTATCTCACCTACTATAATCTAACCCAGCAGTTTCCATAATTAAAAAAAATCTTTTAAAGATAGTGCAGAACCCCTCCCCGTTCTGCTACCCTGTTGATTTCAGCGAAATTCCTGGAGGGGAGGGGGGCAAATGCACATTTCACGGCCATGTTAGTCATACCCTTCTAAGACCTAACCTACTTAAATAGAAACCCTTAGTTTTCTTCTAAAGTTTGTTTAAAGATTTAAAAAAACTCTTGAATATACCTAGCACTTTTGTATAAACGTAGGCATTTCCCTTGAAATGTTGTTATCAACGCAGGCGAAAAGTGAATTTAAATAAACGAATGCGTAGTAAAAGTGTAACCCGGTTACGCATACGAAATTGTCGCGGCGGCGTAACAACATTTTGAGCCGCCGCGCTGCCGTCGAACATAACCGAAAACGGGGGCGTCCATACCGAAGCACGCCATGCCACCTCCACCCATGTCTCGGCAGCTGATCCACGACGCTCTCAACCCGAGGCCTCATGCAAAATGCAGGACGCGTTTGCGGTTATTAACGACTGAATATTAGATATCGTGGACCCGCTCGGTAAACCCGACAAAACCTACATCTGCCCATCAATAATTACTTACATATGCTTATCGAGCGAGGTTATAAACATGTTAACATAAAAACAAATTTATAAACATTTCCGTAAAATCTCCTTAAAAATATATTGTTCTAAAAAGCTGCCTCAAAAAATGAGAACCAAAATTCACCGAAAAGTGAAAACCCCGAAAAATTGCCTGAAAGATTATCATTATCCCCTCAGTCGTTACATTTGATGACCGATCTAAAATATCACTTTACTCATTGTCTCATTGTTCTCTTTTCAGTTTTACGTAATAATTTAACGCAATAAATACAAGCGTCAACGCAAAGTTTCGTAACTAATCGAGTAAAAATGACAACTCACCCTTAAAACGCCCTCTAAGAACCCTAAAAACGCGTAATTTACCCTGCTGGGCTGTAGGGAAAGAAGACAAATGTATTGTTATAAATCCACGATAATAAGTTAGCGTCGATGCTTGAGATAAGGCCACAGTTGCCGTTCAGAAATCTTGCGTGGATGGCTAATTACTCAGCGCAAAAGGCTGTTTTTCCTTCACGTTTTTTTTTCGCCTTGAAAGCAGCACTTTTTATACGCTTTTTTTCTAGCCGCCTGTTTAAAGACGACGGAGACGACCGGGCGGCATTTAATTACACACTGCCCTGTTATTGCCTGGAATTTCTAAGTTCCTATTTGAATTAGCTATCCTTCGTTGGCGCCGCAGCGCGCAGCATCAGTCGCTCAGCTTCCAGGAGGATCCTTGTTTTTTAATTTGATGGCGCACACCCGGCACCATCCACAACTGTATCCCATTTTAATTAATTTGATACTACGACCAGCCATGCGCTGCGGAAAGCCGCTTAATAAAAATAATACTTAAGAACTTATAGACTAACTAATAGTCTTTTCACTTAGTTTCATTTTTATTACATTTTTATGATACATTTTCATAAAATAACTATATAAAATACAGTTTATTGGTAAGTTTGGATAGATCTCTACACATTTACAACATATGTTTCTTAGAGAATATAGGTTATATTCGTCGTTCAAACAAGACTGTATGATAGCAGCTGTGTGAATGAGTTAGGAAAAAATCATTACTAAGTTTTGCTCTCAAATATATATTTTTCTTTATTTTTTCCCTCGCTTTATCAGACCTTCATCCCACATTTATTTTATTTTTTTAGTTTTTTAAACATAAATTGATGGGTGTGCTATATATTTGGTTTTCAATTGCTCTAGTTTTGTTGAAGCGTTGAAATTCTGAAAATTTAAATACTCCCAGGCGTTGCTAATTGAGATGAACTTTCAAAATTTTAATTGATCGACAGGTTTGCAAGCCATTGTTCCAGCTATAGATTCTATTTTTTCGCTTCTTTTCGCATGATTCGTTAAAAATATCCGAGAAAATACTTAGCAAACAATGGGTTTAAATGCACTAATTTGCGAAAATAAGTCATTGAGCTCATTTAAACCAGTTTGACTCTTATATTCTTCCGAATATTCCCGAAAATTTCAGAAATCGCGTGCTAATTCTCGAAATGTTACCTCTACCGATATTCGGATGTGTTAAAACACACTTTCATGCGACAATATGTCATTTATGCACACCCAAATATGTTTTTCTATCATATTTTAGCGAATATTTCCGAACATTTCAGAAAGCGTGGATTAACTTCCGGGCCGATGCAGGTGCAACTCTCGATGTGTATCACTGCACTATTCATTTAGCTACAATAAGTCGTTTGATCACATCTAAACACGTTCTTCTCAAACAAATTAGCTAACATTTCCTGAACATCCCATAAATCGCGTGAAAACCT
Source organism: Mimaenictus wilsoni (assembly GCA_027575185.1). Taxonomy (NCBI): domain Eukaryota; kingdom Metazoa; phylum Arthropoda; class Insecta; order Coleoptera; family Staphylinidae; genus Mimaenictus; species Mimaenictus wilsoni. The sequence continues at coordinate 21,244 of JAODAC010007502.1, forward strand.
CTAAACCTTTACAACAACGGATCTTCCGATGTGTTTAAACACACTCTTTTGCGAAAATTAGTCATTGAGCTCATCTAAACTAGTTTGACTCTTATATTCTACCGAATTTTCTCCACAATTTCGGAAATCGAAATGTTACATCTACCGATCTCCCGATGAGTTTAAACACACATTCATGCGAAAATAAGTCGTTTATACACATCCAAACATGTTTTTCTCTTATAATTAGCGAATATTTCCAAATTTCCAGAAACAGAATCTTAACTCCCGAACTGTTACCTCTATCGATATCCCGATGGTTTTAAACGCACTTCTGTATGCAAATATGTCGTTTATGCACATCCAAACACGCCTTTCTATTATATTTGCGCGAATATTGCCCAACATTACAGAAATAGCATGTTAACTATTTACATATTTGAGAGCAAGCAGTTTGTATTGATTTTTCCTGGCTCATTCACACGACTACCATCATACAGTCTTATTTGAACGACCCCAGACAAGTTAGCATTGACATATCAAAGAAGAACATGTAATCATTTAGCACAATTAATGAATTTACAAAGAAATTAATTAATTGAAATTGTAATTTAACACGGAAAGAGAAAATTTGAAGCCCCCCACCGGGTTTGAACCGGCGACCTTTGGGATACCGGCCCAACGCGCTACCAACTGCGCCACGGAAACCCTGGGAATCTGACCTGGTACTTCGAATTGTCTCTTTCCTTTTACCGCGATGTCTTGGCTGACTTTGAGAATAAATGTTTACACAGAATTTGGCAATTTAGTGTGAATTTTGAATTACATATAAATGAGCCAGGAAAAATCATTCCAAAATACTTGCTCTCAAATATGCTATTCAAAATTCACACTAAATTTGGCAAATTCCATAAAAACACATGTTAACTATTTAACAGAAATAAGTCATTTGAGTATATCTAAACACGTTTTCTTTCAAAAAATAGCGAATATTTCTCAAAAATCTAAAAAATCGCTGGTTAACTCCAGAACCATTATAGCTACCAATCTCCAAATTTGTTTGAATGTACGTTTGAGAAAATAAGTAGTTTATGCACATCTAAACTTGTTTTTCTCTCATATTTTAGCGATTATTTCCCAACCTTTCAGACTTCCCCAAAAATAAGTCGCTTGTGCATATTTAAACACGTTTTTCTCTCTTCCAATGTCAAATATTTCTCAAAAATCACAAAATGGTGAGTTAAATCCTGAAACGTTATAGCTACTGATCTCCCGTTGTGTTTAAAGGCATTTTCTTGTGAAATTAAGTCGTTTGAGCATATCTAAACACGTATTTGCATTATATGTTAGCATTATGAAAATTTAGCCTAATTAAATATAATTAATGGAACCTAATTTACTTTAACCTACTGTCTTAACATACATTTTCATACAATCATCTATTTTTAAAGGATTCATTTTTATATACATGAAGAAATTTTCAGTAGTCAACCATTCTTTAGATTTCTTGCTTTCTTTGATCTACGATTTATTAAAATGTCTTCCGTGTATTTGCAGACATTTCAGCCATCCTGACGACTGCTTTGTACGAATCCTTGTAAAATATTAATGAGATAATAAATATTTTAACTTGAACTCGAGCATATTTCCATTTCCCAGACGTATTTATTTTTATATTTTTTCTTACCTTGCGTTATTAATTGGTACTTAATACACTGCAAAATGCTGAAGCTTCCTACCTGGAACAATAAAACTTTAATTAGTAATCACAAACAAATCTCATAAACTCACAGGGAGGAGAGAAAAAAATGGCTCAAAGAAGAATGCGGAATTAGCAGCAAAGGAAGCAGGAAAAAACACATTGAAGAATGCAAATGTATACAATTCACATTTAATGCAATAAATAACTGGAGCACTTTGATTACATTGCCTCGAAACGGAATGTAATTTATCAAATTATATTTTCCATTTCCATTGAAATGTCACAAATGTCACGTCGCGTAAAACAAAGTGCTACAAAATTACCACCCGCTGAAATGCAGCACAACATCGCACTTTTTTCGACTTTGCACCATGCTAACATATCGCATAAAACATAAACTACATACATAATATAAAACAATAAGCGATTTTATGGGGTCATAAATAATTTAAGATTTGAACGCTGGCGGAATTTATTTCTCATTTCGGCGCGTCCGTGTGGCGATGGCGAAGGAGCCGGGCATACTTTATTCAAATGCAACGAATATAAGGCGAGAGCGTCTTGAAAAGCTGAGTTTTTTTCTGGGTCTTTTTTTCGTTGGCACGAGCCACAAATTGTAAGACTATGGCGCAGTGGCACGTCGGCGTCGGTTTGATTAAATATCGTTTGGAGTTGGAATTCGAGGAACAAACTCTTACATGATGAACATGAGCGAACGAGCCAGGCTCTGGTATATTGGGGGCACATTGGGTGTGGATTTGGGATGGAACAAAGTGGGTTTAATTGAAAGTGTTGATCGTTAGGCAAGGGGTTGGGTTCTGGTGCAGCAAGTTGGAACTCGGCGAACCTGACTAAAAGCGGCTAGGATTCGCTTCCGGTTTCTGAAACACGCACTAACCACGTTCCAACCCTTGTACGAACGAGTTGAATGGTGGTCCTATTTCCAACGTTTATTCGTAGCCTTAACAAGTTGGCCAAACCTAAACGAAAATCTGAAGATTGCAAACTGAACAATATAGGTTCGTACATTATCTTTCCTTTGACAAGACTTAATTTAGTTTTGAAAATTTCAATTGATAAATTATGTAAATTTTTGAAATATATTTTAAGCGTATTTTAGACGAGATTATCATTATTAAATTTACTCAATTCTAAATTGTTTAAAGAGGAATTATCATTTACTAGATCAATAAAATCTTTTTTTATGATTAAGATTTGCTGAACTATTCCAGATTATTTCCAGATCTGAAAATTTCAAATCGATATCTGAAGTATTTACGAAGTTATAGCTAAAAAATAGAGCTTTGCATATAAGATATTTTTTGTTTAAAAAACTTAAAATGCGTTTTTCTCTAAACAAATATTTACAAATTTGTGTATATGAATTAGAAAATTCTGCAGAACATATTTGGCTAAATGACGAATAATGAACAATTTTAAAGATAATTTAATTATCTAGAATATTTGTATGTCGATTTTTTATGCGTAGGAAGACAGTTTAAATTTAAAACTGTTTAAAATATGCACTTTTCACTTTTTATTGAAAATGCTTCACGTCATTTTCAGGATAATTGTATGAACTTTGCAAAACCTTTTTGATTTTTCATTTCCAATCAAACTTAAGGACAATAGAATGAACACAATTGAACATTATTGAAAAACGATACGATATAAACATGGCATCATGAAATACATGAAATATTTGGTGGAATGATACGCTTGATTGTGTCGATATAGACGAACATTTAATGGCGCAACACTTATTAGATATTAAAAATCAACCTTTATTGGCATATCTTCTTATCTTACCAAACTTCCTTTTTCCATCTCTCTACATCTATTTACAAACTTAACAAAATATTAAATAAAGCACATTAAATACACCATCACTCTTCATTCTTGTACACTCTCCCGCTTCATAAGCATCCTCAGTCGAGCCTCCCTTCTTCTCTTCTCATTTACTATCGCGGTCACACTGACGACCCCCCTCTTCCTTTTCTCCTAACCACCTCATGATCACATTTCCTCCCTCTCGCATACCTCTCACTCATTCCTCATTCATTCCCATTCATTTCCCTGCTAAATGCTCCCTCCTCCCTTCTTACATAGCACATACTTTCTGAACTCGTTTCCCATCCAAACTTTCCATCCTCTCTCTTCCGAACCACGTGCCAGGGTCACTTTTTCCGTCGCTCCTTTTCCTATGCAGCCAATATATTCCGGTCTCCTCCCCACAGTTTTTACTGCCTGGTACCCTGGGTTATAGGCGCTTCTCTTAATGCGGCTCTGCCTAATTGGCTCCTCCACTTGCCGGACTCTCACCCTCATTACCCCTTCTACCGATCCCCCATTCTCCCGTACCTACCTCACCGCCGTCTCCGATAACCCTCCCGCCTCATACATCCTTCTTCTCCCTCGCCCCCATACATTCTGACTAACACTCGATCCTGTCATCCAGACCTGCCTCACCAACCGCTCTTCTCCCATTCTCACTAGTCTTTCCTCGTGCCTTACGACTCTACATTTAGACTTCCATACTACACTTATTCTTCCGGTTTCCTGAAGGACTATATAATTCGGTGTCGACCTCTCTAACCTCATTTGATCCTTCAGGAACCATCCTTACTCTCTTTCCAGCCATTCCCACTCATATATACCCCATACTTCCACTCCATTCATTAGAATGGGCTTCACACATACGCATCACCACGTCCAAGATTCCTTCCCACAACTTCCCCCACCGTAGTTACTGTGCTGCGACTTGGGCAGTCGTTAGTTCTTGTGTTAAATCAATAGATTGTAATGTTAAAACTATTCGTGTGTTATGTGAGTGTTCATCACCTTGAAGCCAACCCCATAGTCTTACACCCCATAGCCTAGCTAGCCAGCACGAGTGAAGTACCAGCACGAGGAGGTACCTGTTTAGTTTGAACAGCCATATCCAGCTAACGAGTAGAGAAATCATCCACGATCTCTGAATCGTCCTCGCACGGTCCAGCGATGTCCATCGATAAGTGGTAAGTACCATTTATAAGTATCCCCGGTACGACGTGGTAGCATGTCGACCGAGAGTAGCAAAAAGCCAAGCGAGTAAACACCTAAAAGAAACCCCCCATGCGAAAACTACCGCTACATCTGGTGAAGATCGCCAAAACATACCTAATGTCACACTAGTTTACATTTATTAACAATTCTACCTAATTTAAACCTAATTTAAACATAAAATAGAATAAGAACTAAAATAAAGGTCAACAAACTTCAGAGAATCAATAAATCTATCAAAAGAACAACGACATGGAACAAAGTTTGAATTGAATTGCATTTTTTTCTATATACCTTCAAAGTCTACTTCACAGTTTAAACAAATTCCACGAGGAATTAATTTAAATTTATGAGTGACTATGCACCGAGGTGAGATTGAGCTTATGCAAAAATGCCTCCCGTTTCAATGCACCCCCACCCCACCGATGCTGGCGCCCTCTACATTCCTGGACTTCATAATCAACTATTTATATTCACCGGTGTTACAGAGTGGTGCCGGTGGCGGTAGCGCATCGAAGGCGACAGTGTGATACCGGGGCCGTGACGAAATTGCTGACGCCGCGTCTCGTTAGCGAACCCAGCGCCACGCCGAGCAGCGCCGCAATGATTTTAAACAATTTTAATTTAATTAAGCGCGCCGCGAACGCATCGAATATCCTCTCCTCGGCCCGCCTAGCGGATGCCAATGACTGAAGAGCATTTTTGTTCCGCCTCCTCATTTCATTGACTTTCCCCTACCTCCCCACGTATATACCGGAAATGCCTTCAAACCCGTTCCAAAACGTCGTCGTCGTGTGACGACGCCGGGGGAAATGTTTGTATTTGTAATGGCTGGCAATGTCGGCTATAATAACCGTGCGCATCCCAGCGTTACGTATTGTTTCACGTAACGTACGAGGCGTGCGAAGGCGGGATGCATTTAACTGCGTTGCTTGGAGGCGGCTCGCGGATTTTCGAAAAGGGAAATGGCAGCAGTGGAGCGGCGGCCGCGCGGTGCTTGTGCCGCCTCCACCGCTTTACTACTTAAACTGATTACAAACTTTCTAAGTGCTAGATACTTGCTTATCTCCACGCCGGCACGGCAGATGAAGATACGCGAGTGGAGTGGCGCATTAAGCCGAGGCCTCCTGTTACTTCCGCTACTTCTCGGAAACACTTGCCGTTCGAAGTGAGGAGGACGTCGATTGTTTGAATTGCATAGTAATTCTTAATAGAGTCAAGTTAGCGTCGTATGTATTGATACTTAAGTGGAGGAGAATTACTTTTATTTCCGCTTTTCCGGTCTAATAAATTTTATCTTAATGGAATTCTTTCGCTATGACGGGTAATAAAATTCAGAGACCATGATACTAAACGTATCTGAAAAAGAGGTACATTTTATACACTTTTATTCAAACGTTCAGACTCTAATTGTAAGTTACGATAGTTACGATGTATGAAGTTGCCTAGTTTTCTCTTCGTATCACAGGTATGATACCAGTTTGTTGTGTCAATTCGTCCATGTTAAAACCGGTAAACCAGGAATAGTTAAACGACACATACAAATACAGTAATCTTTTTAAACGACCATGGAAACTAGACAAAACTAGGCAACTTACTGAACATAGCTTTGCCTCTTAAGTGCAGTAAATCTTTTAATTCGAATGAAGTAATTTGAAACATATTGCGAATAGGTTCATGTAAAGCATAGGTTCATGTAAAGTGCATATTTCTCGAATTGTTTCCCACCCCTCCCGGGATTTCTCACTTAGGTGTATCAGAAGGGGGCACATGTATAGTTTTAGGTATCGTACGCCATGGTAGTCTCCATAGCCCATTCATCCTGCATATTTTTCCTTAGTAAGTCCCTAATGTTTCTTGCTACTGTTTTCTCCTTGAGCTCAGTAGAGATCATTATGTTTTTGATGTTTTCGGGGTTTAGTACTTCAGATAGTGACGTTTTCAGTTCTGTGCTTTTGCATCTGCAACAGGAGAAGGTATGTTCCCTAGAGTTAGTTTCACCACAGAATAAGCATTCGTCTGTGACCCTATTCCCAATATGATGGGACTCACCGAAACGTCCGTGTCACATAAGGAATTTTGAGTTCCCCGAGTGTCCATTTTCAGTAGTGTTTGTCAGGATTGATTTTCTATACCATGCTATCGCAGTTGTAGTTATGCGTAAATCTGTAGGAATTAGACCGCTTATAACCAGGGAGGTTTCACCAGTTCGGTAAACACCAGTTACGCACCAGCTTGCAGCGTCAATTCGCCTATGTAAAAAACTAAAAAAAGCAAACAAATCAATGCACAATAGCCTAGTGCAATGATGCCCATTCTTTTTAAGACGACTATGGTAGCCGGAAAAAAAACTAGGCTACTTCTTGAGCGTAGCATTGCCTCTTAAAAACCTTAAATATTCGAATGTAAATGAATTAATCTAATACATATTACGAAATTCAGCAAATATCGAAGGATCAAGAGCCTAAGTTACAATATATAAAGTTGCCAAGTGTTTATTTGGTTGGACAGGTTTAATAATAGTTTACTGCGTCAATTCGACTAAAAACTATGATTGGCAAACAAATTAATACCCTAAAGCCTAGTGAAGCGATGTCGAATCCTTTCGAGACATCTATGGCACCTAAAAAAACGAGGCAACTTCTTGAACATAGCATTGCGTCTTAACATCAGTAAATCTTCTGAACTAATCTAAAACATTGCGAAATTCTACAAATATCAACGTATTAACAGTTCAACCTTTTTTTAATACAGACACCTCATTTTTAAGGGTTATGTTGACTTTTACGGTTATACAAACACAGACGTGTTTTCATAACCTCTTTTTTTCCACCTTTCACGTTGAAATTCGCACATTTTGCACGTGCGCACGCGAAAAAAGCAGTTACAATTGAGTTAAATTTACATTTTTTTGTTTTATTTTCCGCTTCGTTAAAGGAACAATCAAAGTACGTAATCGATAAAAGTGTTTTTAGCATTTTCATGCGTGCTCTCGGTGATGTTTCATCGTGCAGGATTTTTCGAGGACTGCGTTGAAAGCAATTTATACATTGTGTGCGTTGTCAATTATTGATA